>JAGDQP010000972.1:67371-136454 GCA_022664845.1 Lepisma saccharinum | reverse complement strand
TGTATTAACAAGAGTAGTTTAGGAATAATTTACATTTTTGAAAAAGTTGTTAACTTGGATCAAAATGGCCGCACAAAAACTTTTTCCACACCATTCGAGTTATAGAAACGAAATTTGGTATGAAGGTGTACCATCACAAGTAGGTAACGGCAATGTAAGAAAACTTTTTAAAAATCGCTTTCTTTAATTCAACATAGCCGCCCAAATACCATTTTCCAAACCACTGAAGCTAGAGAAACGAAATTTGGTATGAAGGTGTACCATCACGAAAATGTTTCAATAAATGGATCAAACCACCGCTATGAGCGTGCAGCCCCCGAGGCGATATGGGAAAAGGTCTGCACAGCATGGGGCGCTGTCCCCAGAAAGTCTGATCACAATAAAGGGGGCGTAGCCCTAAAAATTTGAAGTTGGTGCGCACACGGAATTCTGGGGCAGCACACCCAGCGAGGCGAACCCAGTGTATATATACATGTATAAAAAGCTGTGAAATCCAAGCAAAACACCAGATGATGTTCGAGCCTTAGGGTTGGTGGTGGTGGATTTTAGGGCCGCCAGTAGAAATTTGCTGCATCATCACAAGTAGGTTACAATAAATATGGCAAAGCTTCCCTATGTTTCAATAAATATCTCATTCCCACGGGTGGTGGGTATGGGAAAAAATCTGCAACATGGAAGCACAGTGTCCTGGAGAGTAGTTACGATAAAGGGGCGTAAGTACCCAAAAACTCGAAGTTGGAGGCGCAGCCAGCTACGGGGGGCGAGGACCTAAACGAGGCCGAGCGAGCGAGTATATATATTATAGACGTACAAAAAGCTGTGAAATCCGAACAAAAACGCCAGAGGTGCAAAAAGTGGAGCCAAGTTCTTTAGCCCTAAAAAGGTGTGAAATGGGAGACGGATGAGCCAAGTTCCTTGGTGACAGCATGTAACAGGAACAAAGGAACTTGGCGCGAGGAGGCAAGGTTCATGATCCTCAAGCTATAAGGGTGGTGGGTATCCTAAAACCCACTACGTCCACCGCCACCAACCCTAAGGCTGGTGCCAGCTCGCCCCAAGTTCCTTTGTTCCTGTTACATGCTGTCACCAAGGAACTTGGCTCATCCGTCTCCCATTTCACACCTTTTTAGGGCTAAAGAACTTGGCTCCACTTTTTGCACCTCTGGTGTTTTTGTTCGGATTTATTGTTCAAGTCAAAGAAAGACCCAAAAGAAGGATATCTAATTTACAAGAACTGGAAAGACACGTGAATTTTAGCAAAACGATGGGTCGTATAAATAAAATGAAGAGGACCAGAATTGTGTAAAATATTGTGTTCCTTAATTTATGTTCTATACATGTTTCTCGTATCTTGCACCATTTTCGCATACATGTCGAAAAACTGTATTCAAGGCGACAAATGGACGCCATTTTCCAATATGGCGGCTGATGGTGGAAAGGTCAGAATGTAGATTTTTAACATGTTAAACTAGGGTTTACGTACATGAACAGGAACCAGGAATTATTTTAGTTTGAATTAATTCAAACTGACTGAAGAGATATTTCCAATGGACGCCATCACTCAGGCGAGTGGCGTCAAAGATTACCGTTGTAACCCATAAAAGTCAATTTAATTTAATCTGTGATCACATGCTTTTGTAACTAGAACCTAAAGTCCATTGACATGATGTGTCACTTAAACCATGTTGCCATTTAAGGGAAATTTCACTTTTTGTCACTAGACCACAATAAAATGAGACAGTATGCAGTGCTTGATCACGACGGCACATTTCCCTTGAAATTAATATGACGTGTTCAGATTCCTCCTGGAAATCAATTGGTTACGAATGGGAAGTTTCCTTTGGTTCACCCCGTATTTATATAATATTGGCATTTGGCAGGGGGTAGGAATGAGAGCAATTAATTAACACGTCAACTTCATCAATATCTTTAATCTAACATTTAAATTATCTTCAGTGTTACCTTTTATATAAAAGTGAATGGGAAACGCATAACTTCAACACGTAAGTATGAAGTGTTGCCTACTCTACAGGAGTTCAGAACAAAATTTCTAAAACTTTGAAGCTGGAACTCGTGTTCCGCAAAATTCAGAAACATAGTACTACAGGAGTGTTCATTTGAAGACACCATGATATACACTGTAGAAGTTTGATGTTGATTTTCGTGTCCCACCGGAGACTCTTTCCTTCTTAGTGAGTGCCAGAATTCGGTAATAGGATAGCATCAAAATGTAGATGGATTTGTAAGCACTTTTTATCAGTTGGATTTTTTCCCGGAATTTCGTATACTAATCTCACCACCTTCTTAAAGAATTTAAGTAATTAATCAAGACCTAGAGTCATTTGTTTAAATATGCCCCATCGACACTTATTGTACCTTTACTCATGAGTGTCAGAGTTCAAGTCACTGTATTTGACGGTTTCACTGTCAAGTGTCTCTATGCATGTGGGTTGCAAGAGAGGGGTTTGCTGTATATCTTGAAAAGGACACATCGTTCACAAATGAAAATGCATGTGTAATATTTAAGACGAATTTTGGTGTGAGTTTGTCAATAGCTTGTGAGACACATAATCTTGGAAAAAAATAAGCGCTTTACTAGAATCATAACTAACTGTGTATTCGATACCACTTCAGTTTCCGGCAGAGGCACACATCAGGGCTCGTTGCGACTTCGAATGGGAGTTCATATTAGAATAAGATGACTCTGCCTGCAAAGAATGTGATTGGGGTAAGGCAGCCTATGTTTATCTCATGGAAAATTACTGAAAATCAATGTGGAAAGTTACTGTAGCCATTATTGTACGCGCCTTCAGTTTAAAGAAATGTAAAAAATTGTAAGTTTGGAACTTCACAGGAGCTGACATGAAAAGAGTACGCCTGTGGAGCAAGGAAAGGGAAGAAGTCTACCCAAGAATCGAAGATTTGAAGTAGGAAAGACGCCACTCGTTAAAAGTTTTTAAGAAGAGTTACAAATTTTTGTGGCAAGGGCGACGGAATTTGAATTTATTCATGGCCTTGAGACACCTAAGGCTCAAGCAGGCATAGGGGAGGGGCAAGTATACTGGAAGATGTTGGCCAGGGCCTAAGTTGAAGGTACCATCCAGGAATTTGCCTCGTGTGACCGAGGAAAAACCCTGAAAAAACTTAAGACAGGATGGTCGGCCTCTGAGGTTGAGCCCACGACCTCCCGAATGCTAAGCTAACGCTCTACCACTGAGTCAGGGCCGCTCAGTACAAGTCGTCGTCCCCATAACAAAGTGTCGTATCTCAAATTTGGCAGTTTTAAATTCGGACCGTCAGAATATGGCATTTTGTGTATATTTTCTTGACTCAAATCAACGTATCTCAATGATAAGCCGTTCAAAAGTTAACAAAAGTAGGTTACAAGAACATTAACAAGTATATAGAGGTACTTTTCTTTAAATTGCTCTCCTGAAAAGTTTGAAAAAATGAGATACGACACTTTGTGATGGGGACTACGATGTGTGATGGATATTACTATAAATTGATAGGCGGAAAAATTGGCTTCAGTGCAAGAATTGTAACTGTGTCTTCATAATGACTGTTTTGGATATATGGTGTCGAGTGGTGAATGTATTGCTTGTATTACAAACCGATAGGTTTCACGAATGATGGCATAATATAGGATTTATCCACTGTTCAAACAAGATAATCTCCTGATTATATAATCTCATTATATTATTTATGTAGCACTGTTTAGTTAATATTTTGTTAAGACAAATAATCAAACGCAGAGAGGCCTAGGTAATCGTTGGCCATATTTCTATAGATATCTTTAGTTAATACTTTGTTATTTAGAAAGTACACTAAAGAGACCATCTTTTAACAGAGTTGTCCAAAGACGGTCTACTTTGCATACATTAGAATTCAGTTTAATTCTGTAATGAATGTAAGTGATAACTTAAACGTTACTGTCGCACTGTAAAGTAAGATATCAACGTAGTAAGCAGTACCTTTGATGGTTAGCTACATATGTTTGGTTAGTTGCTATTTCACAAAATGCACTTAATCTTTGCACAAGTCACGATATGTGAATTACAAATTATGGTAAGATTTCCTGAGAAAGTATTGTTAGTGGCGAACAAAACACCAAAGTGCACGATTCAATGCTTAGCAAACTTTTAAATCGGCCACTAACTTATTTATTTACGAATTATTTGGTTATTAATAATTTCAGAAGTTCATTACAGACATTCTCTACGTATTTCTGTCTAACAAATATAAGCAAAGTAAAATATATTAACCTTTATTTCCCAACCTTAAAATTTATATGCCTTTATTTTCTAAAGGTGGAATTAGATCAGCTTCCGAAGCGTCGTAAAGCACGTTTTTCTCCAACCTTCTGTAGTGTCAGACGCTGAGCTGCAAACGCTCAAGGGCGAACGCGGCCTACTCACATCCTGTAGTCTAATTAAATGTCACTTGAACTTCCATTGTTACAAGAGTCTATTAGAATAATCTGAAGCAGGTATACCCTTGCGGATATAAAATGTAGAGTACCTTAGCTATTCTTGAAATTATAGAACTTAATTTAATTTGTTGTGTCACAAAAGGCGTTGTTCAATCACGAAGAATTATTTTTCTATGTAATATCTTATTTTAATTTTACTTTTTTAAATTATCGTATTCCGAAAAATCCAGGTTTGACCACTTTCTTGATGCTTCCTCAGTATCACTGTACACTTTTAGCCACTAGTTATGAAAATATCATTGTCGTGACTATTCCAGAACAAAATATATTCGGGAATTTGTTGAATTAAACATGTATTCTTATGGCAACTTCATCATCAACAAAAACAATTTTCCCGAGGTTTCAAGAAATTAATTTTTGAATATGTTATGTTTCTCGAAAATAATTAGCAGCTCAGCTAAAACGTCAAGAACTTCGAGAAGTGTGGGGATTTTTCTTTCAGAATTTGCTCAACCGTCTGCTGGCTAAGTGGTAACTCTGACTACGTACGTAACCACGGGGTGCTTGGTTCGATATTCACCGGGTGACACAAGTGGTTCAGAGCGCAATTACCAGGTGCGTAAATATGAAACCGGAATTTATGTACAGAAAAGACACAGTGACTGGATTACAATGCTAAGAATTATTTTATTCGAAATATTGGCTATCGCTAGCGATACATTTCTGCCATCGTTCCGGCAATGTGTGGATGCCAGACCAAAAAAACTGTGCCTCTTGTGCTGCAAACCAGTCATCAAACCATTTTCGTACATTTTCGTAAGATGTGAAGCGCTGGTCAGCAAGTGCGTGTCCCATGGATACAAATAAGTGAAAATCTGAAGGCGCCAAGTCTGGTGAGTAAGCCGCATGTGGAAGGATCCCAGCCAAACGTCGTAATCGTTTCCTTGACCGGTTTTGCTGTGTGGGATTGTGCATTATTGTGCAGCATAATCACCTTATGTTGTCTTTTGTCATATTGTGATCGCTTTTCACGCAAAGCTTGATGCAAATCGATCATTTGTTGTCGATAACTTTGGGTATTAACGGTTTCGCCAGGTTTTAGCAGTTCATAATAGATCACTCCCTTCTGATCCCACCAAACACAAAGCATTGTCTTCCGTCCATAGAGATTTGGTCTTGCAGTCGATGTCGCCGGTTCTCCTGGAGTTACCCATGATCTTTTACGCTTAGGATACTCGAAATAGATCCACTTTTCGTCACCAGTCACAATTCGATGGAGAAATGATTTTCTTTTGTACCTGGCGAGCAGAATTTTGCAAGTGGTTTTTCGGTTTTCCTGCTGTCGTTCAGTCAATGCATGTGGAACCCATTTTCCCACCTTCTGAATCTTGATCATGGCTTTTAAACGTATGGAAACTGCTTCTCGTGTCACATTAAATTGATCCGCGAATTGTTGTTGTGTTTGAGCGTCATCCTCATCCAACAAAGCTCGCAATTCGCTGTCTTCAAACTTTTTCGGTGGTCTTCCACGTTCTTCGTTTCTCACGTCAAAACCGCCACTTTTAAATTTTGTAAACCACGCATATCACTGTGACTTACCAAGAGCATGATCACCGTAAGCTTCGACAAGCATGCGATGCTATTCTGCAGCAGTTTTCTTCAAATGGTAACAAAAATCAATGCGCCATGTTCAACGCTATTAAACACTACCCTACGACATGAAACTTGTCTGGTTGTGAGTTGCAAATCGTTATCAGCAGTCAAAACAAGCAAGTGGCGCCAAGGACGCAGTTTTACGGTAACCACAGTGACAGCTAACGCCGTCTATACACAATTTCCGGTTTCATATTTACACACCTGGTAAATTTGTATGTCCCTCCTTAGTTAGTTATTTTCATCGTTGAAACGCAATGGCAAACCATCATCGGTTCACCTTGTCTAGAGATGTTCAGGAAAAACGCAGAATTGGCTGCAGCAGAACACATGTTACCTTCATCTTTGCAAGTTGATAATAGTGGATTTAGAAATTTCGTATGAATATTTTGACAACACATGCATGAGTTGGTAGTAGATCAATTACATTCCCATGAGTATAACTTTAGGTTATACTCGAGCATGGGGAACAGCGCCAACAAGTGCTTCTTACAAAGTGACACTGAACCTCACGGTACTATTCTCCAGACGCCTAGATTTAATTGCTTCGAAATGAAAAGTGGTTGCACTGCCACCATTTCGAATTCATACTAAAAATATAAGTCACTTCCACACTTTTTTTTTCGAAAATAAGTTCACACTACTATTAATCATTGAAGAGATTGTTCACAAGATGATAAATGTTGGATTGAAATAGAAAAATGAGAATAGAAACCTATATAACATTTATTTTAAAAGTGTAGTAGAGAACTGAATGAAACTAAAATTACAAATTGTAAAATGGAAAATCAGAAGTAATATTCCTAGCAGCATCAGCATAGGGTGTCGGGCCAACATTTGGCCGATATTCTGTTTTGGGAAAAATCCCTTCGTTTTATAGATACAAGGTGTCCACCTTCGAGAGCAAAATGCGTTATTTACTATGATAGATAAATTAATTATTTCTCAATAATATATAAATGAGGCGTTAAACTAATGGAATTTTGTCGGAAATCTTTTTGTATTAATGGAATGACTATTACAAATTAAAATATGATGACATTGTTGTCACTGTAATATAAAGTTTTCTTTAATGACACCACGTTGATTTATTTATTATTTGCTGTTCGTTATTCATGATAAACGTTAAATGTGAAGAACAGAATTGTTGTTTTAAATATTTCACCTAATAACAATTCAACCAGTCATTTAAATCCTATTATTTCTGAAATAATTTATTGTACGAGTCATATGTTCCATTTTCTTCATTCAAAAATGTCAAAACAAAGTGCAAAATTACAATTTTAGAGCTGCTCAATCCTTTTACTTAGAAAATATAACAAAGGATAACTGCATTATAAATATGGGATTTGCCTGAGGAATTTGTCAACAATGTTTCGAAGTCTAGTAGGGCGTATCCCAAATACTAACGTTCTCAGCTACTAATTTTACATTTAAAATAGTTCTCATTTTAATTTACAGAAATCTTAGCGTTACAAGCATCAAGTGCAAACATTACGTTTTAGTTTTATAATTTTTTTATAATAGTTCATAAAATGAGACAAGCAAATGACGCTAAATATGAAGAAAATTATATTTTTGGAATATGGACAACATGCTACAAAGTACACAGCAATGAGGGGGGCAAATTTTCTGTGTAATATTCGTATTGTGTTATTGTCTGTTACAGCTCATATGAATAATGCTGGAACAACGCAAGCGCACAAACGTTTCAGCTTTCTCAGCCAGTATAATGAATTTTACGCATTAGGTATGGAACTCGCATTATACTGTATACCGAGTGTCTAACTAAGAGTTGAACAATTGTTTCTTACTGAAATATTTTTAGATCCGTTTGTAATAATCTTCTCTTCTGAGTTTCAATATTCATTTTTTTAATCTTATTTACCGGAAATCAGTAACTCGCACTCGTAAAAATAAAAAAAGTTAATATTTCAAACTTAAATAGCAGACGATTCGTGCAAAAAAGTGGGGTACAACTGCCCCCAGACTCTATTAATCGTTGCGTATAGGGAAATGGGTTTAAAACGAGTTGAGTATATACACTTCGAAGGTATATTTTCTGTACTAATGGTAAGTCTATACAAAAAATGAATTTTACTGCACCATTTTCAAATACATCAATTTGATACCGAATTAGCAAACGGACTTCAGTGAAAATGTTTCCCTCTAGTCCAAATTCCAAAATAGATAAGTGAGTTATCAGGGAAAGCACAAAAGGTACCACGCAATTTCTTAGCCCCCCTCCTCCTTACATATAACACACTGTCCTTCCAGGAGTGTCCGTGTTTTAGACAGACCTCTTTATAGGTCTAAAAGTGGATTTATACTAAACAAAAGCAAAGCAGAAGAATAAACAGTCGAATGTTCTGGGGAGATCCAGATAGGTTCCTAGTACATATTACCTACGATTGAAAGCTCTGATGGTGTGTGCTCATCCGCTATAATTATCTGTGATGTCTTCGAAAACCAAATTGGTTAGTTGCTATAAGCGACTACGCTGTAGCATGCTGTTATACCCTGGATAACAGTATTCTTTCAAACAGTTTCTCTAAGTGAGATTGTAGAATAGTGTCCAATGAAATGCATCAACCGACTACTGAAAAATTATCTCCAATGGTATTAACAATAGTTCAGTTTTACTCCTTAAACATTCAATAACGACAAGAAATATTCAAGCTCCTAGGTACAGTCATAAAAGCTTACAAGGTATGAGTGTAGATGACTGACTCCCCATCCGCAAGACTGTTCTCAGAAAACTGACTCTCAGAGTGCAGCTCATCCAGTATGGCAATCACGAATTAATACTACACTAGAGGATCTGGATTATTAAGATCCAGTTCCCTCGGAATTGCCTTGTGCCAACCTAACCAAAAGCACGAAATAAAGTTAATTCACATTAGAGAGAACCACACTGTAAAAATTGGAAACACGAAATGGATGAAAGTTACTCCGCTTTATGGAGAAATAAAAGTCGAAAATTAGCGTTTTGTTGTGTTTACTCTTAAACGTGGATATAGTGTAAGCCTTTTAGTGAAAAGATTGGTAAAATTAACTCCATTTTCAAGTTAAACACTTTCTTTGTAATAGCTTAACGTTAACTGAAAATGGGTTGAAACTGGCCAAAGTGACTTGTCCGTGAACGTTCAACTTATTTTACGCTTAAAACTCGGTCATTTTCTAATCGAAGTGTAAGCTAAACTGGCAATTTTGAGGTTACGTACTTTTGTGGATGAAATTTAAGCCTTAGTTTGATATTCTATAATCCAGTAACAGGAGTAACGTTACTTGCTTGTCACTGAACGTCCCGCCATTTTGAGTGTTTACATTGCCTTTACACTGTGAACAGCAAACAGTTTACTGGTGGGCCAAGAAATTAAGTTGGGTATAAATCTTTACATTGTAGCAAAAGCATCTCTCCTTTTTTTTCACGAGACATTCCTCGTAGTAAAATCAAAAACGTGTTAATAATTAACCTCCTTCACAGTACAACCATAACTCCCTCGGAAAGCCAGAGTCACCAACTGCCTTCGTAGCGAAGTGGTTAGAGCGTCTGGCTAGTGTGCTTGTGGACCATGGATCGAAACCCAACCTCTTCAACTATTTTTTTTTTTTTAAATTTTAAAGGAATATTT
The DNA here is from genome assembly GCA_022664845.1 of Lepisma saccharinum. Classification (NCBI taxonomy): domain Eukaryota; kingdom Metazoa; phylum Arthropoda; class Insecta; order Zygentoma; family Lepismatidae; genus Lepisma; species Lepisma saccharinum. The sequence goes on along the minus strand of JAGDQP010000972.1, from coordinate 126,734 downwards.
CCTTTTATTCTTTTCTACTTTCAAAAAAATGCTCTGATTGAATGAAATACGTTGGAACACTCAAATATATGTAATGTATACACGTATTTTGAAATTTTAAGGAAAGTAAAACGTTCAACCGAAAACTGGCTGAATGTAGGTTAATCCAAAAAGTGGAGGCAGCTCAGCTGCCTCCATTTTCTGGATGAACGTTGTGTCTCCTATTTTTACAGTGCAGATCAATAATAATAATAATAATAATAATAATAATAACCATAAATAAACAAACTTATCACAATAAATAAAATTAATTTGTCTATTTTAGACTTAATAGACTATAATCCAACCTACCCCTAACTGAACATAACTACTTAACAGCTCATAGATCGTAAATATCTACAAGTAGGTAATAGCTATAATATTTTGAAGTACAGCAGGATTAAAATAGAAAGACCTATTTTACTGTATCTTAGTGTCCGCACATAAAAAGTTAATGTTACATAATACCTTAGTATAAGTTGCTTACTATAGCCTTACAGATGTTGCTTTAATAGAAGTACATTGTTATTTAATTCTAAACAATTAATTACTAAAATGTTCTTTAAAATTACACTGCTCGCTATTAAGAATGCAACACCAAGGAGGAAACATCGAATTAAAGCAAAATTTGCAGAATATGCAGACCTTTGAAAGATAATCAACTGATTAGCACGACAGCTCCGTGACTCATCAGAGACGCCGGGTATGCCATCTAGGAACAGCAGTCGTAGGCAGGCCAGAGAGCCACAATGCAGTAGTAGACAAATGTTGGTGTGACGTGAGTGTGTACATGATCGTAAGGTGCCTCGTTGTCCAATGCGGCAGACCTGCCAGCAGTTTTCCACCTTTGATCGCGGAAGAACTGTGCCATATCGCTAGTGCGGTTATCCCAAATTAGACCGTTGGACGGTTTCGTCCACTGTGCAGCGCATATGGATTCTATGGCTCCACAAAGGCACTACGCAACGACATGCCGGATCCCAAGTCCCAACCACCGCGGCATACCACGGATCATAATACAAGACGGCTTGTGCGTATGGCTCTGACAGATCGAACTGCCACATCCCGAACACTGGCGGATGTTGCATAGCGCCCAAAGGCCCCATGAACAGGTCTACGACGTCTGGGAGAGACAGGAATATTTGCACGGTACTCATTGCCGTGGCTTTCGCTGACTACACAGCATAGTTATGAGCGACTACGATGGTGTCGCGAACGTCGCGCATGGAGAGCTGAATAGCAGGACATTCTCTTTTCAGACGAATTCCGCTTCTGCCTGCAGCATCATTATGGTCCCATCAGCATCTGGTGGTACTATGACACTAGGCTGGGCGTCGCCTGGGTTTTGCATCTCCACGTTAGTGTGGGGTACCATTGTATTCGGTGTCTGTTCGTGTCTTCTACGCATTGACGGACATGTGACTAGCCAACGATACATCGACAATGTGTTGTGCCCAGTTGTGGTCCCTTTAGTAGAAACTGCCGGAGACCACATTTCAGCAGGATAACGCCCGCCCGCATGTGACACGCGATGTCCTAGCCTTCCTGGTTGGATACAATGTTCCCCTGTTTTCCTGGCCGGCGCGTTCACCTGATCTCTCGCCGATCGAACATATCTGGTCCATGATTGCACAACGCCTCTCACACCAGCGACATTTCCTAGCTACAGCATTCCCAGCTGTCGCAGTGTGTCCGAGACACATGGTTTGCCATACACCAGGTGACCAGGAGGACATCCAAGGCGTCATCATCTCTATGCCTTGCCGTGTTGCAGCCGAACGCCCATGGTGGACCCAGAAGCTACTGACCTTCGGCAATCTGCAGTTCTGTTCCGCTGTCGCCATGTTATCGCGCATCGCACTGTAAGTTTAATCATTTGCTATTTGTACCTTACGGTATCTATCTGACAAATTTGGTGCTGCTATCTTCTGTCCTTCTTGATGTTACATTTTTAATAGCGAGCAGTGTACTTGAAAGGTCTTCCGTCACAACTTGGAAAGAATCACTCAATCTCAGTGAAAGGAAAACTAAATGTAAACGAAGAATATTCTAGAACATTGAACTAAAGAAATTAATCAGTGTCTTGGCTAAATGGCTGAATTTTTATGTACTATGATCTCTCTCGCTCTATTTCCAGTAATGGTTAATTAATATTTCCTTGCTTTATTACCTCATCATGAGGCATTTGATATATAGCAGTTTATTTAAGCAAATAATTATAATATACTTATTATATACTGAAATAGTAATTGAAATTTATTTTCGTTGATCATTTTTTTTCTTTCCTATTGTATTCAAGATGTACGCCACCTGTACTTGATCGACATAGAAGTAATGACTGGTCCATTAAAACAACTTAAAGTTTGTCTCATTGCCAGTGGTGATGTGTATTATGATTATTAGAATGTAAGATATAAGGATTGAGGAAAAATGCCACACTTTTTGTTTCAGGAGCCATTGTGGACTCACTAAGGGTCAGTTCTACAATCGACCGCTAAACTTCTAGTCAGCGCTAAGTTGAGGCCAACTCTCATTTTGCGTACTCTCATTGGCCAAAATGAGACTTGGCCTCAACTTAACTCTGACCAGAAGTTTAGCCATCGATTGTAGAACTGACCCTAAAAGAAACAGAACAGCAAATTTGTGCACAAACAGGTGCTTTAAATTCATATTCTTACTGGCAGAAATGCATGAATATAAATGTATACACAACGGACATATAAACCTTTAAACTTACATCTCAAAACAGGCATCTTACCCAACACAAAAGTGTAAGATAGCCACTCATCTGGGGGAAGATGCCTAATACATTATAATTAAGATATACGTATGCCATTAATAATAAAATAAAAATGCACAAATATGCACCACATCAGAAAATATTTGTTACAATGTCCACCTTGATGACATCTGGTTGAAAGTGCATATTTTTCCCCATAGGCGTATGTGATAATAGAACATAATTACACCAATTTAATGCAGTGATGACTTTACCTTTTATTTAAAAGAAGAAAATAGTTCTTTAACATATAGTTATACACTCTATTGAACATGTGCCGAGCAGCCGTAGTTCAGTTAGTAGAGCGTTGGCTTTGCGTTCGGTAAGTCCTGGGTTTGATCCTCGCGGTGACCATCCTGTCTGAGGTTTATTCAGGGTTATCCTTATTTATATCATATTAATGATGGGATGGACGGCCACCTTCGAAGCTAAGCCCTGCAGGACTTCTTTCCTACATCCGCCCCTGAAAATTTATCCACCGAAGACTACTATCAAGCTGTACTAGATATCTATACATAAACTATTCCAACATTAAGAGCCGTAGATCCTTTTCAAAGATGAACATCCAAAAACCAATATTTATTTCACATAATCAACTCTTACATGTAGAAGACCTCAAGCACACATTCACTATATAGATATGATATTATGTCAAGACAAACTTCGATATTCACAAATCTAAAACGCGTAATTCATCACATTACAAACAATCAATATTATAAAACGTTCAATCAGACTTGAAACAATCAACTGATTTAAAATTCAAAACAACAACAAAATCTTTTAAACAGCTTTTTCAAAATCTTTTAAAATATAAAACCATTATTCATTTAACAATAGATCTAAACTATTCGATGTTGCCATGACTCTCAATTCGTGCAACCTTGCACTTATCCTCCGCTTACTCCATTTTTAATCACAATATATAAAACTCCTAGGTTTCAGCCAATCCGCCAAACCTTCTGTTCGACCCTCCAACAAATCTTCATCTGTCACCGAACTTAGTTGTCCCTGGTTTTGTACTTGTTCCTGAGAACTTAACAAATCTTCTAAGTCTCCTTGTTCAGCTTTCAAGTTATCTAACTTCTTTTACCTCTTCCTTCTACTTGCTTTGTTCCCTATGTCAGAAACTGACTTAATCAAATTACTCTTCTTATTATCCCGATCCGACTCCAGTATCTCTCTCTCTCTGTCTCTTCTCCTCTTCAATTATTTTATTTAGTTGCTTTTCGCTTTCCACAGATTTCTCTACTTGCGTCTTTCTTTCAATAGGTTTCTCCACTTCATCATTATTAACTTATTCAGACTTCACTTCCACTCTCTTCACTTCATTATTATTTACTTCTTCAGACTTCTCTTTCTTTTCAGGTTAATTTGAATTCACAACAACTTCAGTCTTAAAAAATAGCTCTATTATCTTCAGTGTTATCGTTCACCATAACTTCATCTTCTTTCACAGACTTTTCGGACATGCTTACAACTGACGCCTCGTCAGCACTAACCACGACCCCCTCAGTCTCTTAAGAAACCTGATTCTTCCCATCAACTGTATTCAAGGAACGTAATTTATGCCAAAGAATTTCATATTTGTGTTCTAACAAGATAATGTCCCAAAAGTGTCTGCACACAATCCTGAAGTTATTACTAACATTTCCTTAAAGCTATTTGAACACATTATTGAAGTGCGAAACGAACTTTGGTCTGTTAAAGTTAAATTTTGTTTACCTGCACCGGATTCTGAATAATTAACGTAAAACGAAAAAGGCGTGAAAACCCACTGCGATTGAGCCTTAAAGGACTTGTTTCTTCTCCACGTGTCAGATTACGCGACATTCAGTACAGTTATAACCCCTTAGAGAGCATACTGACTAATTCTTTCACACCATACAAGTTTTCCCTCTAGGGTCGTAGTTATGAAATAACACCACTGTAGGCATCTTCCCCCAGTCGACCCTATAGAAAACTAACGTGAACAAAAGTGAAAAGAAGAGAATGTTTGTATAAAGTATTCGACGGATTCAACAGAAGTGAATATTAGATATTTCGATATTCGCCAATGATTTATCCGTTTTCTGAGTCCAAGAAATGTGAAACCGACTGCCATATTACGACATTTCGCTGAAAAAATGGATCATCTGCCCTATACTATGACCCGACTTAGCACCAAGTAACTAATCTGTTCCAGCACCCGAAGGAGTTTCTTGCGCTGGAACAGATTGGCCAGCGTCCCGTCAACGATGGTGAACTCAAGGAGCAGTGCAAGATTGATGGTTCACAGAAGCTGGTGACTTTTAATAAATACACACACACACACACACACATACATACATATATATTATGTAAGCCGAGCTGGTCTGGTCAGTGCTTGGACGGGTGACCGTTGCAGTACTCCAGATGGTGTTGCCTGTGCGGCGTCCACTCAGCGTCGTGAGGCCAGTTGGGAAGCTACCTGAATAAAGAGGTAGCGATCACAGTGAGAGCTTCGGCTCTCCTCTCCCAACCCGTCTGGTCAGCGTGGGAGCAGTAGACCAACTCCTTCCTTCGGGGAGAGGCCTCATCCACTAGTGGATTGAATATGGCTGTGATTTGTTATTATTATTATATAGATAGATAGATATAGACATTACACTAATTAAATTACGAACAGAAAGACTGATATTGCATTAGTACACCAGGCTGAATATCATACCAGATTGTAATGTACATGTGAACAATTAATTTTGTAACAATTAATGTACAGTAATTCTGAAAGTTTAGTTATGCTGAAAGTTTTCTAACTATGCAGTAACTGGAGTACTCATTTGCTTCTGAAGAAATACGCGTATTCGTCTATAAGCTGTTTTCACGTTTTCCTATTTCATATACAACACTACTTAATTTTCTTCTGTGACATAAAGATGTTTAGTCATAAAAGTTTTACTCCTTTTTCAAGTAAAAGAGAGCAATTATATTTAACAGCTTTTTAAAAACAGCTGCTCCCGAAATCATTGACTCTTGCTGCCTACACGAGTCTCCAACATCAGATGCCAGCACCAACAGATTCAGCAGACGGGTCATTCTAGGTCACAGGCAGTGAGCCGCATGGTAACAGTCCACCAACCAACCAAAAAACACGAAACAAGAGCAAAGAGGGTTCGTTCATTCACTATTTTCGTTGCTGGAAGAAGAGGAAGTTCATAACAGTTTCCAGTAGAGTAATGCACAACCAACGACTGTGGAGAAGTAAACAAGTGATGTTATCATCACCATCATCACATCTCCAAAGGTACCTGATTGAGGAAATAGTGTTTCTTAATTGTAAAGACTTATTTTTCAAAGCCATTCAAAGTTGACTTTTATAAAAGTTTTCACGGATATTTAGTCGTGCTTGGCATTGATCTGCAATCGAGCTTTCAATGTTCTCCTTGATCACCATTGTCAAGATTAAACTGAATACTAAGTTGCTCACTGATAAAACTTTAATTTTATCACTTTACAGCATGTGAAAGCCTCGCATTGCAATAACCGACGAGCTCTGTGGTTTGGAGAAGAAATATAAAGATATCTTTACACAAGGTGCCATCTCTGCAGCCTTCTCGGGCGTAATAGAGCAGTAACCTCGCTAAGAAGCTTATTATCACCATCAAATGATTGAGTACAAAGTGGAAAAACGGCCCACTTTCTATTAGAAATTGAGAAGCATTTTTTTCAAAAATCGATAAATGATTCAAAGAAAGTTTTACACAAGACACGTTATTTTATTACAGAAGGCACGAACCACCTTAATGTTAAAATTATTTTTTCATTAGAGTATAACTTTGACTATCTGAGTATCACCACAGATAGTTCTGTGGTATCACTTACAGATTTGTAAAGTTTATGCCTTTCTTATTAAAAAAAGTAACGAGTCTTCTGCAAAAATAACTTCGATGGATTTATTGAGTTTTGAGAAAATAGTCCTTAATTTTGCAGCTGATCCCCCGTGCGACATTTCCTGGACGCTACTGGCTGTGCAAGTAGATATTCATCCATTTTGCACATCATATACTTATGATATCTCATTTTTCCCTATATAACCAGTGTGGCCTGATCCCTCTTTCACCGCTGTCAGAGTCTCTACCCTCTGGGGAACACTTTGTACTAGTTTGCGGTACGTGTCTTCCAGGCTCGTAGCCAGGATTTTGTTAAAGGAGGGGCACAGATAAACTCTTTCTAGCTCTGTCTCATATACATATGACCCTTCTTAACCGGGTAGTTAACACGCTTTTTGCACTCGGTACGCATAGTTCCGGGTTTTGATTCTCTTTTGGTGCTGATGCAATTTAAGAGCTACTTACAAAAATAATTAACGAATTCCAGTCCAGGATGTTAGAAAATAACGGCTGACTAACTACTGTTATTTTAATAATAATAATAATAATCTATTTTTGATTTTACGTTCAGTAGGAACTCGTTTTTATTCATACTAATATTTTCCGAAGGAACTGTTCTTACAGAATCATCTGAATAGACAATTCTAATAGTCTGCTGATTGATTCTTCGGGTTTTAAAACCTATTGTGATAAAACTAAGAAAAATATTGAATAGTATTTAATATTTGTACATACCTGACCAATATTTTTACATTATAAATTCTTGTTTCTATTTTAGTAGCAGCGAAAGCTCATTTCTGATTATTTACTTAGGAAAAGAACAGAATGAGCAAAGATGTTCGCAAGGTGATGGAAATTTTGATTGTCTTTGAAACCTAAGATAGTAATTGAATGCCTGTCCTATAGACCAGAGGTCCTCAAGCCCCCGAACCAGAAAGCTACTCGACCCGTCAAATATGAAATATGCCCTGAGACACCAAAATAGAATGAAAGTTGTGTGATAAAATTCCATGGTCGGACAGTAAAGCTACCCGTAAACGTAAACGAATAATGCAAACGTTAACTGATCTCCTTGTCATCCAGATAATGAAGGGCTGTGAACTACTCTAAAATTTACCTTTTATTTTTAATTTCCAAATGTTAAGGAGCAATATAAGATTTGTTTGAAATGTTTTTGGGGTACGTAGACCCGCGTCCAGGATATCTCATGAAGTGCTCCCTTCTTGTAGACTAACTTTTGTGAACTCATTGAATAATCACCTACATATGGGAGCACAGATGCAATCCCATCCTTAGCAACTAACTGATACAAGTCAACAATCGTAACCACAGTAATATGATTGTAATCACTTGTATTTTTAACTTGCTATTTAACTTTGATTTTGTGACCACTTTTGCAGCGCAATTGTCAGCCGACGTTTGTCTCTGGCGAATTTCAATGCCACTGTTCACTGGCAAGTGTGTCAAACCATTTAATCTATCCTCGGTCATAGACGAGCGAAGATATGATTTAATTATCCTCAAAATTGAGAATCAATGTTCATACATGTTGTTATAGGCATAGTCACAAGAATCTGCAACTGCTTGTAGATATTCGGGTAAAGTTCTTCCTGAGCAATGAATCAAGCTATCAACAGCTGTACGAGGACACTCATTTGTAGGCACATTTTCCACTTATTTTGCTACAATTCGAATTTTGCTTTCACCATATTCACTTCTGCCACATCATCATTATAGGCAGTAGCTTTTCGCCACATAGGGAGTAGCTTTTCGATTGGAGGAGCAAAGTCAAAATAGCTTTCTTATAAAATTGCCTTACTCGCAAATGGTTAGTGGGCAAAACCCGCTTCTTCCGACATCCCGGCACATAAAAAAGCTGTGAAGAAGGAGTCTACTGAATACCAGCCATTACTTTGACTTCTATTTCGGGATAAAAGACAAGAAAATAGGACAAACTCGCACTGCCTTCTATTTACAAGCTCACTGTAAAGAAAAGATCTAATTATTTTTTAAGGTGATAAATAAAGAGGCTAGAGAGTGAAAGTATAGCTACAGTCGCAGACATCATTGGCTCAAGCCAGAATTAGATTTGTAACGGGGATTGAATTTTCTCTCTCTGCAAACATATTCCGTGGGCTGTCTTCAAAAATTTCTCCGAGTCTGAGATATGTCTTGCCTGCACTTCTAGTATACCTTACTTATATTCCTTAAACACAAAAAGTTACAGAACCACAGAAGTATAAAATGTTAAAAAAGTGAATAATATTCTTTTAATGTAGAAATGATTTCTTCAATTACGAGGAAAAAATCCTGACTCATTAAGCGATGTTTAAAAGTCTTCAATGAAAGCTACATCTCTGGATGTTTTTCTTTCTTTGTATTTAACGATATTTTGTATGCGTTTCTCTTTCCTCCAACACTCGAGGAGTCTTCTGGTCATAGTTCTAATACTTATATTTGTCTTCAGCACTTGCATATGCAGGTATGGGAACAACAGCGTTTCATAACTCTTATAATTATCCTTCGTCCCAATCATTTATGATACTTGAGATTGAAGAGTAGAGTTTTAATATAAACATAAAGACGATGTTTCGCGTATTAATTACAGTACTTGTTTATGATCACCTACTTGGTTAAGCGTATATTGCATTACCTTTGAACGTTGTTTAACAATCAAAACACACAGTCACATAATGTGCTGCAAACTTCGGAGTGGAATTCATGCAAATACACTTGCATATCAGAGAGGAATTCTGTGTGCACTGGAGATATTTGCTGTTTCTTCAGAAAGGTATCAATTGGGGGGGCTCTTATACATATGAACACAACCTCACAGAGTTTGCGATCACACATGATCTATAGCCCAGCGTTTATACGTAGAATAAGGATTCACTGTTTAAAATTCTGTTTCAGATCATTGGTTCAAGGCGGTTTCCCACGGCAGAGTAACTAACGGGTTTTATATGCTTTGGACAGCACCTGCAGGCTTTTGCAAGTGCATTAATAAGAGCTTATTATTTTGATAATAAACTCCTTGTAGTCAATACATAAATTATACATCAATACCATCAGAAACCCATAACGTGAAATAAATAAAATAAACAGATGTGCAAGAAATAACTACGGTTAATACTACCATTTCAAACGAACTTTTCTTATTTTAAATCCTGATAGCAAAAAAGCAAGTAACTGCTTGCTTGATTTTTATTTTCATAACTCTCGATTATACATACAGATAAAGTAAAACTATAAAAAATAATAAAAAAACTTTTAAAGAATAAAAATAATAGAAACATACTTTTCTTAAACAATTCGTAATAGAAACTAAATAATTTTGTTTATGTATGAATAAAAAGACAAGCCTCTCATGGGGCGCGCTCTCATATATAGCCACTTTATAAATTCTTGAATTGGCGCACCCTACGCTTTTTTTTATTCATGCATAAACAACATCATTTTTTACTTTTTAGTACTAATTTATTAAGAAAAGTATGTCTTTAAAAAGTTCTTTTTTACATTCTTCTCTTTAGTTCACAATGGTTCGTGGTGTCCTCAAATCTTGCAACTTTAATTTTTTCGAGTAATTTTGGTGTTCGGATACTTTTTCTCAAGCTAATGTTTTGTAATCTAAATTCTAAAGCGACTAAAGTGTTCGGCAACCATTAAAAACCAACATCGTTGCTGGCTAGTATTTTTGGATAAAGAAGTTCATATATAAAAGTATTAAAATATGCTTTAAAAATATATAAATATATATAAATATATGAAAGTAACGATGGAATACTGTATTGTCACCCGACTTACGTCGCTGTGCAAAATTTCATCACTTTATGACGTGGGGAATGAGTTAAATTAACGGACACGACGAACCATTGTGAACTAAAGAAAAGAATGTAAAAATCGTCGTTTCAGCGATAGAATACCCGTTTATATGAATGTGGTTGTAGATTTGAATGCGTGAGTTCAAAATGTAACAAGTTCCTCTAGTTTGTCATCTCATGAGCTATAATATCTTACCTGGATCGATCTGAGGAATATATTCCAAAAATATTTTCTTTCTTCCATGGCCTAGCTATGATTCTGTAACAAGACTTTTCTGAATTATTAAGAAACAATCTGGAATTAAAAGATCTCTCTTATCATTGTGCAAAGTTCTCATTTGATACTCCAAAAATTGTTGATAATTTGTAACGTGTGTTGCTTTTTAAATATTTGAATAAAATAGTAATGGCTTCACTACTTTTAGTGTAATTTTGAAAGTGGTTTATTTTTTTATGAGAAATTAATTTTATTTGAAATCAGTTTAAAATAACGATAGTCTCGTGAAATTATCCTCATTGTTTCGTTTATTGTGTGATTTGGGTTATGTCTATTTCTCAGGGAAATTAATTAAAAGTTAATTATAAAAGCGAATGCAAACGCCCTCTGAATACCAAACAAAGTTTGATCAAAAACGGTTCACTCTTTAAAACGTTATGTCCAAACAAGCGTAAGAAAGATAGACACGGATCAGATTTCAACTTTCCTCTCTAACTGAAGTTATTAGAAGTAAAATTGCACAGCAATTTAAGCTGCATCCGGAACTTGTAGAAGATTTAAAAGAAATAAATGAAGAAAAGGATGCTCTTCTAACATACTTCTTTTGTCCTTCCACTGCCTTTAATCTGTTTAGAATTATTTGTTTGCCATGGAACTTTGTCAACCGAGATCTTAAAAGCTGTCGTGACAATAAGGAAGACAAGATAAGAGACGGACTTGTATACTTATACACCCCGTTATACAAGCAAGAGTACATAATAAGGGCTGAGGAGCATGTACTGCACACTGACACATACATACACACGCACATGTATAAAAATATATATAATGTGTGTGTGTGTGTGGTCATGTACTTCATATATGAACAGTACTGGAAGTAGACTTCAAGAGTGTTTAAAATTGCTTGTATTATCATGTTGCCTCTCTTGCATATATATATATATATATATATATATATATATATATATATATATAATTCACTCACTCAGTATGGCTTACGAAACAGTCGGCATAATGTTCACTGTGAAATACACACTTGTTGTTGAACGGGTTTCGTTTGCCATGTAACCACCTCCATCTTACGTTAAGGAGCATGCACTGGAAGTGTAGTGAGTAAAGCACGCCACCCGCTTACTTTTTTCTGAATATATCTGCATTAGTTGCTGCGGCTGCACAAGTTGACTACTTTAGAAACAACCTTTCAACGTCATCATTCGTCATTTCTTTATTATCAAGAGGTGAAAGTGATGGATTACCAAAAACAACAGAGAATTAAAGAGAGATGATAGTTGGCGATGGTGGCTCAAGTCTTCCCCAAACATGGGTTGCTTCTCCCTTTTGTCTGAGAGGAAACCGAATGGAAGTAACCTCATCAGTATTATATGAAGCATTGCATTGTATCACACTTGTTGAGTGCGTGACAGTGTTGTACTCGCCAACTTGCCACGGCTAATGAAAGTAACATTAATAGACTTGACAAGATTATGAATCTCATTGTCCATACCATCACAAATATATTTTTTTTCTAATCTCTCTACAGATTCGGTCTTCAGTTGAAAACTTCTATGCGCCGCAGACTTTCCGATCTGAGATTCCTCTTCAACAGTGGTTTTCAACCGCCGATCGCGGACCGGACCGATCAACGGCAAATTAGTCCATTAACACTAATATTGTAGATTTCAACAGTTCAAAATTAAGATTTAAGTTTACACTTCCTTTCCAAGACAACTAGAACCTGAAGATGTGGTGGCTGGCATCTTCCCGGATCTTGAAGATGATTGAGTGATTTAGATGTTATGTTTACTTGTTATATTATAACACCAAGACTATCAATATAACATAAATCTTTGCTAACTACCTAGGTAGACTCCTTCTTACTTGTCCATACTCTCCTTCAAATCCTTCCAGCTTTTTGTCTTCCTGAAGGAATAATATTGATGAGCCTTTGTGATAAGGAGTTCTTTTGAACTTTCTTTGAACATTTCTTTATAAATATTATTCCTTCCCCTTTGTTATATGGTTTGTTAATGGTTATTATTCTGTTAGTATTATTTTTATATGTCAAATTTTGTATGTGCTGTACTCAGGTTATTTATTTTCGGAATCCTGTGGAAACATGGAAACACATAAAAAAAGAAATTCCTCTACATACCGCATGAAATGACCATAATTTTGTAGCAAAAACTGATTACGTTCAAAGCTTGATACCATTGTACTAAACTGGGGAACAAAGTTTGATATAATAGTCTTTGAGAAAGTTTTTCGAAGTGTGAACCTGTGGGTAGTTTCGACTTGTATGTCCAGTTACTTTAAATATGCTCTGAGTATGCGTTGGCTGATTAAATTCTTTCGACTATTAGAAAGATTGTCGAGTGCAATACAATGAGCTATAATAATTGTGTTTACGAAGCAAGCAACCTTCAATGTTAATGTTTTGCCAAGAGCTCAATCTCTTCAGAGCTAATTTAACCCCATGCCTTTGTCTCATCTTCCAATTTTCTCCTTGTCTTAACATACGACAAATATAACTAAATATTATCTAAATCGTAACCGTCTGCTTTCACTTCCTCTTCTCCCTAATAACAATGTAAAATAGTGCACTTTCATTATTATTGAGTTTTGTGATAATAGTGTTAATTATTTCTATGTTAATACTTACCATACACGAAGTTATTTGTGAAAAAGGTATAACAGCTATACTTTTGCTCTCCACGATTGCAGAAAATCCCTCAACTAAAATCTGCGCCTGAAGTGGAGTGCCTGGTCGTCGTTAGTTATTACCAGCAATGAGGATGTGGGAGAGAGTTGAGAGGAACATCCTATATACAAAGAGAAGTGGCCGTGCCGTGGTGGTGTAGTGGACAGCATACCCAACCGGCAACTGAAAAATCCGGGTTCGAGTTCCGGTCACGGCGGCTGTCAATGTTTGAGTTAATTTCAACGAGATGATTATTTTTTACTCTTATACCTTGCAATATAACGCACTGAATGTTGGAAGCGTCTATCAAGATTAGTTATTCTTTTATTGATTTTTCTAACATGTCTGTAATGTGACAATTTTTAGGCTAATCCAAAGTAATACAAAATTATATCATATTGCACTGCAAAAATGTAATGTCTGACCATTGGCGACTATCGAGGGTTTACATGTATATAATGTAATATATCACACTATTTAGAAAGTACCAATTATTCAATTATAGAAACTAAAATAGCGTGTGCAAGTTGTGTGACTTGCAAATTTCACTTTTTGCTTGACAAGAAGACAAGTTTTACATAAATAGTAACTACTCTTAGAAAAGTCTTTTTTCATATGCCAAGAGCACTTCGTTCTGTAATTGTCATAAAGGGGAAGCTGCCTTTACCGTCACGATTTTTAATATTTTCGTTTTTAGAACGTTATCTCGTGTCCTCTATACACTGCAAAGTGGAAAATTGGTACTTAAAATAAGGGAGGGATTGCCGGGTGGAACCCTGCCACTCTTTCATCTTGCAATTGTAATATTATCCAAATAAGACCACTTAATCTACTTTTGCTACTACTGTTAACGTTCGGGTCCTGCCGGTCTTCCAAAATTAGCAGTTTTTACACACACTCCAACATAAGGGCAGTGTTGAAGTTATAATTTCAGCAGCTCTACTGTGGGGCACCATCAAATCGCAAGAAGGAGCCATGTAATGTTTAATGGTAACTGCACACTGCTTTCATACATTCATATTCTTTTAAGGCACTTCATTTACTTAAGACTTCATATTTTGATAACTGAGTAGTATCATTAAGGCCCTTGCAAGTTCGTGTTTGGGGCCCACTACCATGAAAGTCATTCAAATGTGTTTGGGTCCACGCGCCACAACCCCCAATACCACGAGGACCCTTTGGTTAACAGTGGGTGAACTCTTCGATCGGTTTCCCGGGTGGGCCCTTTCGTTACCAGTTCGCCCCTGCATAAAATTGTCATGCATTTGGAAGAAAACCCTTTCCCCATCAATATAACCTTTATACGTAGCCACCACGATTTTTTCTTCCTCATTATTACCAATTGCAATTTTCAAAGATCATTGTCATATTATAGGGATCAGTGTTATAAATTTACTTATAACCGTAGGCACAATTTTTAAATCAACCTGCGTGGGGATTGCACAATATTACTTAGTTGAGACAAAACAATAAAGTTCAGTTTTAACAGACATATGAAATTTACAATACTCAAGATAAGTAAGAATATTAGAAATTGGTTTGGGAGACAAAGTTTGATAACGTAAAGACAAACTTCCCAGGATCTTAGTATAGTAGTGAAGGTCGAGGGCTTCGAATTAACAGTTTGAAGGGACTGAAATTTGAATGCATCTGCTATCCATGCTGACAACTTTTTCAAAGTTTTAATCATTTTGAGTGGGTGGTATTTTGTTTAAGACCCTTATAGTTTCTCCTTCCCTTTTACTAGAGAACTATTCAGCAAGGATCTTCATTCATCAAGGATCTTCATTCAGATCGGGTTTGGGCCATAGCTGATATCTTGCCACTACAATGTAAATTAAAGCTAACGTGAAGGAAATTGCCGTTCGTAATGAACGTTTTAAAACAAATTGAAACAAGCATGAAGTTGTGATAGGTTTCATTATCTTCTACTCACGTCTTCTCTTTTCGAATGTGTGTCTTTTGCACCAGAAACAAGAGGTATCTTCAATTCTCAATCGTTTTGGAAAGACAGACAACTGCAAAGAACATTACAAAAAATCTTAAGATTGCTGACACAGAAAACAAGTATTAAAAAATAATGATAGATAAACAGAAAGGATAAACTCGCATCCACTTGAAAAAAATGTTTTTTGGCCAGCACATCTGAAACGGAAAGAAAGAAAGATATAAAAATAAGAAATGCAAAGAAGTCAAACGAAGAAGAAGAAGAAAAAATGACAAGAAAGAACGAGAGAGCCATCATCGCTAATTGGCTTTCTTTCAGGGAAGGCAAATACTCAGCTGACAGACAAAAGTTGAGAGCTTTCAAGTGAGTTAGAGCAAAGGAAAAACCACCAATGATGATCGTGCTCATGTGATCATGGGAATCCCATCATTTCAGAGACACACAGACAGATGGAGCACTAAAATGCCTCTTGACACAAAAACTCTGCAGAGGTCAAATAAACATTAGATATTGTTCCTCAAGTAATCTATTGATAGAATATTCCGACGAGGATGAGCAACACATACATGCATATTTATACGTGTACGCATGCAAATCTGTTTATATTCTCCTTTCTCACTCAAGCAGCACACGACTGTGAAAAGTTGAAGCGTGCCACTACTGAAAGTGTACCTGCAATTCTGTGTTTATTTGTCATGACAGCTCCTTTATTGATGGTGATGTTTATTTGTCCAGCGGTGTCTTCTAGACCATGTCTTTGGAACATATTATGCATGAGATATTCTTCTTTAATATTTGTCTTGCCTTTTAGTAATCCGATGGTACAACATGGTGTCCTGCATCAAACGATTTTTCTCTTTTTGTAAGTATATAAATAACAGGTGCAATAGATGATACGAAACTATAAGTGTTCTCTTCCATATATTTTGTGGATTGGAGAAATAAGGGGAGTTGAGATTAACAAATAGTTTTTTCTTCTACCTTTTATTCGTAGAATTTCCTTAATATTTCACTTAAAACACTACGTAACTCAGGAGGTGTTTGCATGACCTCATGGTATCGATGTCAGCGGCCAGCGATATTGTTTGAGATTTTCCACGCTTTATCCTCAGTCGCACCAGACTAATGCCGGAATTGAAATCTCAAACTAGACCTTAGGCGACTTCCTTCCCCCCTCCACCAGAGCCTGAACCAGAGTTACCTAAAGGTCATAAATTAAATTCAACTCAATCCTATTCAGTTTGAATGAAGGTCGAAGGCTGATCAGATGTAACAGTAAATTCAATTGTGAATGGTTACATGTTAATGACAAAAAGTATAGATGCGAGCATCATCTTATTTCTCCTGAATTCGAATTAGCAGACATTATTATTTACAAGAAAAGCAATCTTACTTTAAACGAAAAACGAAACTGTCGATCTCTGAAAGCAAGAAGTTACCACCAATCAATCATAGTAGGCCTATTTTTAAGCTCTGAGTAGTAGTTGACCCTGAATTTGATTTTAGGACTTCCCGAATACCGATTATGGGCCGAACACACTTCTGCTGCATAATTCTTAGATTATTTAGAACTGAGTTTTAGTAATTACAGCAGTTGTATATACAATCTTTGCTGGGCGTTATGGCTCCCTAAATAAAATTATTTGAAACGTTCCTGTAACACTGTCTAAATACAGAGCAACCCATAAGTGAACAGACACCTTGCATCTCAGAAATATGAACACGTTGAATGGTGCTAACTTGCGCATTTTTGAAAACATTTTCAAGTTCGCGTCTCTTAACATGATTTTGACGTCAACGAGTATGCCTTGAACTCCTGGGATCGCTGAATTGAGTGATTTCTCACCAGAACGTATACGAAGTTGCTATTCTAGCAGAGGCAAACTTCCCGAACACTGAAGATCCCTCTATCCACTGTGCATCAAGTGATTGTGCAGCTCGTAGAAGCGCAAACGAAACTGTGATGCTTCGTGTTGTCGCCATGGACCAAGGCAATCCATATTGTAAGGCTACAGATATGGCAGAACACCTTCAGGTATCTTCACTAGCTAGGCTATCATGGGAGAACTCCCAGGTGAGAACCACTACTTGTTACAGAGAATATTGCCAAAAGGAAACAGTGGGCAATGGAGTTGTTACAACGTCTCATGAACTATTGATATAGTATCATCTTCTCAGAAACTTTGTTCCGTTTTCATGTAGTGTCTCATATAGGTCTGAACTCGAAAGAATGTCTTGCCACGAAGTCAGCGTGACTTCTGCCCACTGCAACCAACTGTCAAACATGGCCCAACTGTCAAGTATGGTGTCGAATGCCATTTGGCGTACAGCATGAGTCTGGCTCTTGAAATGTTTGCGCAACATTAACAACGTAAAATACACCGAAATACTGGGGGATGGTGTTCTTCCAATACCCTCAGGTTGTACACTGACGAAAACATCTACTCTGTTCATCTAAGCTGGTGGCGCTCTCTGTCACATTGCGAAAATGACCCAGGTGTGGTTTTCACAACAAGATATTCAAATGCTTTCATGGGTCAGTTAGTAATCGAACATGAACCCCATCGAACAAGTCTGAGCTATATTTTATCGTGCAATGCGACGGCGTTCCCAGAAATCTGTTTCACGTTAAGACCTATTAAAAGTGTCTGCATTCCGAATGGATCATCGTTCCACAAAACTCAATGACTCGATGCCGGACCGAGCAAAAGCTTTTAAAAAGGGACAGTTAAGCATTCACGTGGATATATTTATTGCCTTTGTATCCAGTGTCTACCATTCAATAAACGCCGATATTCAAATGTCGTGGGTCTGTTTAGTATCCATGAATTGTATCTGTATAATATCAGGTTTATAGGCTGTCACTACCAACTAAACGATGAAAAAATGCTTCTCACAGAGAAGTTAGTAACTACGTCATTTAATTCTTTGTTGTTTTATTTTCGTTTGTGATAACAATGTAATTATAATTGCTATACTATCGTTGTGTTCATCGCATTACGTTTTCGGCGGTACGTATAATGTTTTCCGTTTCCTGTTTGTGATATAATATGTGTATGTGTGTGTGTGGGGGGGGGGGGAGGTCACCCGAAACCAAACTGCTAGAGACTTTAAAGAGGAACTTTTCTCGTAATAATTGTTATCTTCTATATAGAAACTCTAAAACAATGCTGTAATAATATTAACGCTTTCTATTTTAGAATATACGAAACTATGTAAAATGTAAGTTTTAATTTCTACCGTTTTATGGTAAAAAAGAGAGGAAATACAATTAAAACCTGAAGAAAGTAATGCATTTAGCTTGTTAAATAAAAGTACCCGAAAGCCAGCCTTCACTGTTTTGGAAATGAGTAATTATTCAATCGTGTTGTACTGTGTCTTAAGGAAAATTGTATTTGCTTGGAGATAAAGGCCTCACTTGCAGAGAGAGATTCGTGGAAAGTTACGCTGACACTGCTAGTTATAAGTTCTTTGAGGTAGGAGTTAAGCGTAGATTAAAATCTTCATTGAAATTCTATATTTTAGTTCTTCACACCACCTTCAGGCCATCATATATAACTCTTTGCTATGCCTATTTTAGAAGGAATGAGGAAAGTAGGGGAGAGTTTCCTAAGATGGGACGGGTTATAACATGGAGCAGTGGCAACACTGCATCAAAAATGTATCACGTCGCCATTGCTTGCTCTCAGTATGAAGAATTCTCAAGAAGCGTAGACAATGTTAGAGGCGAGGAGCTGCGAAGATGAAAAAAAGGAATAAGAACACCATGTAATTTTGAACCACATTTCCTAAGATGTTTTTTGAAGCATGCAAAATAAGTTTTCTGTCGTTTGTGCACACTTCCAGACAAAGTTTCTAACACATGAATAGTTTATACTTTTATAGGTCAAGAAAGATAGGCAAAGAATATTGACGCCATGCGAACTTCGGCTATTTGTAAAAGGTGATGGAAACCATAACTTAAGACGGAAAACGCACGCAGCTCCTAGATGGTTTCAGCATACACGAACAATAGAAATAACCACAGTCAGGAATCTTCCGTAGGCCTACCTAAAGAATCATCATCAAACCTATTCCGCGATACTGACTTTCATCATCTGCGGTTCAATCATCAATTGCTGATGACAATGATGTTTCTTCATACACACTCAAATTTCCACCTGAAATATCTATGGAGCAACCACCAACTAAAGACGAAAGTCCAATTCCTATACTTCATTCGTCAATCAGCACAAGAGGAAGGACAATCAGTTCAACAATGGGAGTAGCAATACTATCCTCTCGTTATAAAAATATTCTTGGGCGAAGTTCCAACTTCTAAGCGCCTATAACAGTCTTGAAAGCTGGCACCATGGTTGCCAGAAGGAAGATGGACTTTTGCCAAACATCAACTTCTGAAGTATTAGCCACCCAGCAAAAAAAATATAATAATAATAATAATAATAAAAATAGGCTGAACACCAAGAACAGGAATGAATTATTTTGTTGGGTGTGCGAAGATCGTTATACCACTTTAATTGAAGAGTGAAATCAGTGCACAGGATGTCACAGGTGGAGTCACATATCTTTTTCATATGCAACAATCAACTTCTGTGGTGCTTGCTGCAACCATCAACTTCTGTGGTCAGTGTGATGAATCTGACTGATCAGGGATTCAACGATCCCTCTTTACAAGTACACTGTCCCAACCTAGGCTATTTCCCACGATGGGAGGATTTTAAGTTATTGTTTTCTAAACACATATATACACCCTCCATTCCGAAAGAAACCGAACTTTTGAAAACAAATAGTACCACTAGTGCCATCTGTTGTAATATGTTACCAGTAGATGGCGTAGTCCCTCATTGACAACTGGTATAAATGTCATGACATTTGGATGCACGGCAACAAAGTTATTGCGTTTCAACTGTCAGTGTGTTGTGTACATCGGTCGGAAAATGAGTTTCAAACAACGAGCTGCAATTGAGTTTTGTGTTAAACTGGGTAAACCTTTTACTGAAACGCACCAAATGCTACAAAATGCATATGGTGATGAGTGTCTATCCCGTACGCAAGTTTACGAGTGGTTCAGGCGATTCAAATCGGGTAGAGAGACGCTGGATGATGACGAAAGATCAGGCCGTCCCAGAACCGGATTATCGGAAGAAAACATCGAAAAAGTGCGTGAATTCATCAAACATAACAAAAAAGCGTCGGTGAAAGTTATTGAAATGGAATTAGGCATTCCTCAAACAACCGCATACCGCATTTTGACCGAAGTTTTGGGCCTTAAGAAGGTTAATTCGCGGTTTGTACCACACAAACTCACCGAAGACCAAAAAGTTGATCGAATTGCGCATTGCAAAGACATTGTTAAAAGTGCTCGGCAGGATCGAAACTTATTGAAATCGATTGTAACTGGTGACGAGACGTGGTGTTTTGACTATGAGCCCGAAACAAAGCGGCAAAGTGCTGAATGGAGAGCGCCGGATGAAGGACCACCCAAAAAAAGTCGCTTGGTGAAGTCAAAAGTTAAGGTGATGCTGATTTGTTTTTACGATTCAAAAGGAATTATCCACAAAGAATTTGTTCAGCCCGGCCAGACAGTCACTGGAGAGTTTTACTTGGGCGTCATGAAGCGTTTGCTGGCAAGAATTCGTCGTATTCGGCCCGAATATCGAGAAATCGGCAGTTGGACTCTTTTGGACGATAATGCACCATCACATCGTTCGCGACTTGTAACTGAATTTTTGGTCAAAAATCACATTATTCGTTTGCATCATCCGCCCTATTCACCAGATCTCACTCCGTGCGATTTCTATCTGTTCCCGAAACTGCATTTGGCGATGAAAGGAAAGTGGCACGCATCGATTGAAGCCATTGAGAAGGCGACGACCGCCGTCCTAAAGACCATTCCAATAAAGGACATGGAGAAGTCGTTTGACAACTTGTTGGAGCGTGCAAATATGTGTATCGATGCAGAAGGGGAATACATTGATTAATAAAAATGATTTGTTCCAAAATGTACATTGTTTTTTTGTTTTTTTAAAACGTTCGGTTTCTTTTGGAATGGAGGGTGTATTATTCTTTTAAGCGTGCGAAACTTAAGTCATAGAAGAAGAACGTCCAAGTTTTCAACGCATGTACTTCCCTTCCTAATAGTATGCTTGTATTTTTAAAATAAATAGATATTCCAAAAATGTCCCGATTTGGCAACTCCCCCTATCAACCAGAGCGTATGTAGCAATATCACTCAGACAATCGACTATTTAGGGTAATGGAAAGGCTGAAGAACCAGTCAGGATGTCGTGCATGAGCGGAACTCAAATTCGCGTTGCTTCTCCAGCGCTCATCCGAAATTAGTGAACACAACCAGTGCTCTACGAGGACTGGGTAACGGCGGATGAAGTTCTCTTCGAACGTCATAAAACAGTCATGACTTAGTCATGGTCTCAATATTAGGTAACCGATCCCCGATGTTCTTGGAGCTTGTAAATAGAGACGGTGTTCGAAAGTAAGTGAAAAGAATTAAGAATGTCATTATATTTCTAATACTTTTTACACCAAGGCCCAGAGTATGCTAATTGTAGAAAAATAGGCAGGAAAATTGTATGTCTGATGGCAGCATTGACCTAACACAGTCACAGCCAATCTCTGTGCTTACGAAACATTCCTTGGAGCTCAGATAAAGTAACTACTGACTGTTGCTGTTAAAAAGTCAAGATTTTTATGTCACTGCATGTCAAATTTTTATTAAGAAAATTTTCTAGAAATGATGCAGACATGATTTGACTTTTTTCGGGCTGTATTTTCTAAAATATTACTACTACACTTTTGAAAATCACTTTTATGTTGAAATAATTTGATTTTATTCAGAATATACTTTATTTCTTTACAATCTTTGAGGATGTTTCTTTTAAACAAATAATAAATCTTTCTGTTTTTTTAGAGAGAGCGAGAGAATTATTCCTTCCATTTTGTATCAACATTTTTAATATTGTTATAATATTAACGATTTCCATATATAAATAACAACCTTATGTAAAGCAGTATTTCAACTCGATAGGCTACTCAACTATTTGCATTACTATTACAGAAAAGACCATATGCCGAATAAAAATATGTTGAAACTTACAAAAATCATTACTCTACACTTGGAAACCAGCCAGTATCTAGCAGACGAGACGACATTGCGTCTTTTCCTTGTTTATATTCTTCTACTTTTGGTCTTATAGCGAAAAAAACTGCTTATTTCTGCATATATGTTTATATGGTACTTCTGTCTTATTTTGTTCCGTTTCCAAGGATGTTCTGTTTTGTAATATTGCCCAGCCTTTCAGAGACATGCTGTATATATATAAAAACGAATTATGGGCCTGATACTTATACACATCTACAACCACTCATTGATTTACACAAAATTTTACATACATGTGCATTAGGTATTGGGAAAGGTTGTAGAAGTAATTGGGGTCGTTTATATTGCGCTGCAGTTGTTAGTGTTACCAAATTTTTTAAATGCAATTTTTCAATTTGTTTCCATACCATTTTACGTATCCGCACCAAGCGTGACATAAACATTATCCGACACAACAGAAAAATACTCTGGGTGTTCCTGTCCCCAAGTACCCCGGTTATTAGTGTTGTCCACCTATTTTTAAATATAATTTTTCAAATGATTCCTATACAGTTGGACGTATGCTCGTCAAAGTTGGCATTAACATTGTTCGACACCATAGAAAAAATATTATGCAAGTCCCCATTCTCCAATGTCCTAGTTATCAGTGTTGCCAGCCTATTTTAAATATCCTCTGGTAGGGTTGCCAACTTTTGAAAATGGAAATACCTTCCAGGAGTACGTATACTCTTGAAGATTGTGACATCATCGCTCGTCAAGAATGAGAACAACCTGAGTTTCCGTCAGGATTATCAGTTTGGGGGGGGGAGGGTGTAAAGTCAAAATTGGGAGGGTGTAAGTGAAGTTTTGTCGATCTTTTCGATCGATGTTTCTATCGATTTTTTACAGTAAAACTGTCAAGATTGGAGGGGGGGTTGTCGAGTCTTTACGGGGTAAACACATGGGAGGTCTGGCGGAAAAGTGATTACTTCACATAAAATTGAGCGATTCTGAGTTCGAATTTAATAACTTTAGTTAGTTTTGAAGCATTTATTAAACTTACCTATTCCAGTTTTGGTTGAGTCTGAGCATGTAATTTTTGTAGTCTACCATCATTAATATATCGTACTTTAAAACGGAAAAGCAAATATAATTAATTTGCAATATAATTATCGCATACACAAAATATACTTGAAAAATAAGTCTTACCAGCTTCGCTCTCCTCTACTCTGCATGGCTTGAAGAACCGAAAACTTATTGAATTTGTATTAGAAAACTCCAAGATATATAGCCTCATTCTTGCTGCAATGAATCTTGCTGCTTAAGAATCTTGCAATGAAATGCGAAATTAAAATTATTAAAAAGTAGCAAATGGGGCAGTTAGAAGAGCGACAATAAAATTATTATCTGAGTTGACAAATATTGTTGAGTAGCTCTAAATCTGTGGGGTGCGCGGGTGGGGAGAGATAAACAGAATAAAAAACAAGGGTTTGTTGCGTAATAAAACATCCTCTGTCTTGAGAAATCAATTAATACGATTGTTGGCAAACCTATCTAATGATATTAAAGCACAGATTGCAGGATTGCAAACTGTTGATATATGCTCGTATACCAGGTTAAACTTTAAAAGTCGAGTAAATTTCGATCAAAAAAATTCATAGGACCTTCACTTGGTAACAGAAAGACCTACGCTGTGTCTGATTCGATCATGTATATTTAGTGGTGATCTAGCATAGGATACATACTGAATACATTTGACCTCACATCAAACGGGCGAGCATATCAGCTAGTTTACAACCATGTTGCCCTCTGGTATTCACTTCTTGCTATACTTGGGGAAGAATGTCGTCGACTTAGTTTACTGTTTTGATTGTTAGGGTAACACATTAGATGTTGCAGCAAGAACAATATTTGAAATATTTTAAACGAAACTAGCTCATTCCTGCGGTCTTGGCCCGCACTGTTTAAAAATGGTCGGTAACACAGCCGTTAGAGGGTGAACACTTGCAGAGTATTTTTTCTATGGTGTCGAAAAATATTCATGCCAACTTTGGTGCGGATTCATCCAACTGTATAAAAGCCAAGGGAAAAATCAAATTTTAAAATAAATTTGCAACGTTGACAATTGAGGTGTTTGGTTTAGGGAATACCCACAGTATTTCTCTATTGGATCAAATAATATTTATGACAAATTCGTTATGGATAGCTACTTAAGACGGTATGGAAGTAATCTGAAATGTTGTATTTTTAAAATTGGTTGGCAATAATGTCAACTGCGGCATCCAAAGTAACTCCATCACCTGTCCCAGTACATACATACCTAGTCTGGCGCAGAGATAGGTATCCAACGGTATGATAGAAATATACAATATTAAAGTTTTGTAATCTGTTGGTAACACTGATATACAGGGTAAGTCAAAATGATGGACCCGATTTCATAAATTTATTTTGTGAAATATAATGAACATATCTTAATGTGAGCTACGCGCAAGGAAAGGCAAAAGTTCAAAGTTTAGTTGAGTTTAGTTTATGTCCCGCGTGGTTGCATTGTCTACCGCTACTCGGCGCTGGAAGCAGTTAACGAAAATGGCGCTGACTGGAGAGCAGAAATCGTTCTGTGTGCTGGATTACCATGTAAACAACTCTGTGATGAGTGTTCAACGGCATTTCCGTACCAAGTATGGCAGAGACCCACCTACTGTATATGGCACATGTGATGCATAAAGTATCTCTCTCTGAGTCCCTGTACCTAAATGCCAAGTTTGTTGCTGATCTGTCTAATGGTTAGAAAGCCATTTGAAATAATGATTTTTTTTAAAAAAAAAAGGGTTGGAAGCACTGACAACTGTGACACCTTCGTCACCCGGAGTACCTCTTTGATCTCTCCCAGTACCTAAATTTTTATTTTCGTTTATTCAAAGTTGGTAAGGAGGAAAGAGATGCAAATACTTCATAACATATCTAAACGTAAATACGAATATTTTAAAAGAAAAAATTCATAAAAATCTGTCCAGTATAAATGACCAGGCAACTGGACAAAGGTTTCATGAAACTCTTTTAAGTATTTATAGATCAAATATTGAGTGATGTGTGATCAAATATTTTAGGGATGTGCTTGAGGTATTTTAGAGATTTGTCAAACGTAACAATCCATTTCCTCGTAAATCATAGGACGTTCATAAGCTGTTTTAAATTTGCAAGTTTTGTGATGAATAATTTTGGAAAGTTTGCATGGAAAATTTCCTTAATTATAAAGTATTACATGCAATATTAAAAACCTTTTTGTTAAAACAATTTTCTAACAAACTTTTGTAGGAGGTACCAGGAATAAACAAGTTCAGTTTTCCATACGGCAATGAAGAAATCAGGGTCTTTGTCAAGGATTTGAAGGCCAATGTGCTTTTCTTTTCGTTGTTTTTAAAAATTCCTCTTCCGTCTTGCTTTCCGTTTTTAACCTTTAATTAAGTCAAAAACTTCAGATTAATGATCCGTAAGTTTCAATGTCAAAAGTAAAAATATTAATAACCACCTTTTCCACTTCCATTAGAACTGAGTACTTTCCAATGAGAGTAACAATGAACTGTTATTCATAAATTACCGAGAGGAGACATTTATTATTTTTATTTACTACGCGTAATACACCAACGATTATGTAAGATTTCAAATGACGACATTTGATATGCAAATAATTGTCTGTAATTTATTTCGTATTTTCAGACGTTGTACCATTTTTTGTTTTCTTTTTAAGTTGCGTTGCAAATAGCATTAAAACAAACATAAAGAAATAAGTTAATAGAATAATCTTTTGAGGTTCCCCGTCTGAACCAAAGAAGCCTGGTAATAAATAAAATTCAATTAAGATAGTTTTTCATGATACGAGTATGGATTCTGCTAGGATTTTCAGTTTGTGGGAGGGTGTAAAGCCAAATTGAGAGGCTGTTAGTAGTTTAATAGTGTTTCTATAGATTTTTACTCATAAAAATTTTAAAGTTGGGGGACTTGCTCGAAAATTTGGGAGGCTGACAGGCACGTACACAGAATTCGGTTTTGGAAGGGGTCCAAGGGCTTCCGGGGGGTCCAAGGTGTGTCGGAGCGTGAAATGTATATTAAATATGTATAATTACGCCCTGAAGTTACACTATTTTTCCATAAAACTCTGACATTTTTTGGGGGGGGGGATTCCGGACCCTCTGGACCCAACCCGTAAATACGTCCCTGGGATGACACCTCACAATTGGTGGTCTGGTAGAATCCCTGTGAGATTGAAATGTAATAAAATCACAATTTTTACATGTGTTTCTTTTTAGAAATTTTTCAAGGGCTTGCATTGACGTTCATAAAGTAAAAAAAGTACCTTAAAGATACCCAGCAGGCCAGTCGACGTCGGCATTTGTTCAGGGAAAGTAAGGTTTAAAGAAAAGGAGTATACATCAGTGGCCCAACGTCGGGCAACCATCAAAATGCCGACGCATCGTCGGGTAGTTGACCTTGGTTCACCGTACGGCCCGACAAATTTTACTACCCCCGGCCCCAGTTTTTCCCGTTCACCCTGCAAGGAATTTATTGTTATAATGAACGGAATGTCGTTCGATTCTAGAAAAAAAAATGTGGTCTTGATTATAGCTTGACTTTATTCCATTACACGTCCTATTTTTTCGCCTTCATTTACAGTTGAAATTTATTGCACTTTGTCTGCGACTAGATTCGAACCTGACATTTCGTGAACTCAGACATAGAAAATTGAAATATTCCGCATGTCTTAGCACGTGGATATTGTGTAAATAAGCAAGCATGTTTATAGAACAAACATGTGTATAAGAATGTAAACATGTAGTGACACTCATAGGAGCAGACGACAGTCAACTCCACAACTAAGCACCAGATGAAGCGGGTAGCAGAAGATAGAGGGACCTGGAATCAATGTAGGAGAAGCAAGAAGAACCACCCTACAATCACCTTTAAAATGGATCAACGCAAGGCAAAAGGGATCACTCGTTTCCCGGGTGTTCAGCTCCTCTCCTTCCTCCGTTCTCAGTTGGCTACGCAATTGGAACACTCCCTGGTACTCAGTTGGCTACGCATCTGGTGGTACCTTCCTGCACACTCAGTTGGCTACGTATCTGGTGCGTACTCTCACCTTAACCGAACTTCTATCCGTACTCAGTTGGCTACTCAATTGGTACATACACCTGACACTCAGTTGGCTACGCAACTGGTATAAATTCCTGGCACCCAGGTTGGCTAAGCAACCAGTGCTATCCTTCTTTCCTGATCTATCAAACACCCGAAAGAAGAAGAAGAGACCTATAGAAGTTACCCTTCTATCTCATATTCTGTAAATTGGTTTCCTACGGGACGGTAATTTTGTTAACGTTACTATCTTTTGTAATAAAAGGTTGAGGGCTAAAATCCACTCCCGTGTATCAATTGTCTCCACCATAAAGAAATACAAGGACCATTACGATATATAGTAACACAGATACTATATTCATTACAGAATGACTTTAAACACGGAGCTGTGGAGATTTATTCTTCATTGCACAGACTTTTCTCAAAAACAAATCGTCGTGGCTACTATACCAGGAAATGCAACTACAACAAAACTCGTATTTATGCACCAGGATTACTGCCACTTTTCCTAGATTCAGGGTATCATCAAAATATTGTGATTGTACTATTATCATCTGCAATTCGATGTTTCCCATGCACATGAATTCGAAATATTAACGCTTTGGGTTGCAGTTCACTAGTAACGTGAAATATCACTCCATTGCTATGCTAATAACAATAGTACTAATAATAAAATTGAAAGTTCATGACCCAACACATAGGTACCTTTGTTTTTAACAAATGTAAAGAACTTTTCCTCTTTTCATCGTTTACCAAAAACACAATATATATATTTTATGGAAGACGATCCTTAAAATCTCGAAGTTCTTTTGACATTTAATTTCATAATTAAAAAAATACAAAATGGATACAGAAAACAAGCAGCGCCCCTCCAGCTGGGCTGGTATGTGTTGACGAGACTCTCCTTTCTATATTCTAGGCCTACCTGCCTGCAGAATTCTTTTGCAACCAAACGTCGATATTTGAGTTATATTAATTCCAGATTAAAATGGTCGGAAAATGTCCAGCCCTCAACCTTTTCCGACCCACCAGAAAATGTGTGTGGTCCCTCTCTTTTTCCTAACCATCAGTAAATGGACGGACCCCAAACTTTTCCAGACCACCAGGAAGTGGACAAGCCCCACTCATTTCCCAACCATCAAGAATGGATTGGACATGGTCAAACTCTTTCCATGACCAAAAGGAAATGGACGGGGGCCCGCACTTTTTCCGACCTCAGGAAATGGACGGGGACCCAGATCTTTTCCCGGATACCAAGAAGTGAACGGGGTCCTGCTCTTTTCCCCACCATTATGAAGTTGGCAGGCCTGCTGTGTTTCACCCCTTGCCGACTATTTAGGGACCGACGAGCAAACGCCACTTATGGTTGGGTGCTTAGCTTCTCCCAATCATTTCCCATTAATAGTTCTATTCTAAGGTTGTAGCACCGCCACTGCTCTGGTTCATATAACAGATGACATTCATTATGCTCTTGACAATAGATAAATAACAATCCTTGCACTCCTTGATTACAGTAAAGCTTTCCAATCTATAAATCACAATATTCTTTTTCTCAAACTATCAAGAATATTCAACTTCTCAGACTCTTCCGTAAAATGGATTCAGAATTATTTTAAAGGCCGTTCGCAATCTGTATCTGTGTCTGGTACTGACTCCTCGTTGAAACCTCTTCATCATGGTGTCCCTCAAGGTAGCGTACTAGGTCCACTTCTTTTCTGCTTGTATATAAACGATTTGCCATCTGTATTGAAACACTGTAAGTATCACCTTTACGCCGGCAACTTCCAATTATACATTTCCTGCTCTCCAAATGAGCTTACTACATTTATAGCCAAACTGAATGAGGACTTACAAATGATCGTTCAGTGGTCAAATGATAATGGCCTCAATCTAAATGCATCTAAATCTCAATGTCTTCGTATAGCCTCAAAACCTATCTTCTCGCCCCTTTAATCGTACTCGTTTCCTAATGTGCTTCTAGATGGAGTCGTTATTCCTTACTCGGATACGGTGAAAAAATTAGGTCTTAACAAATAATTGGAATCAACATTTAACTTGGACGGAATATATCAGCACTGTCTCTAGAAATACCTTTGCCGCTTTACATACATTGAACAGACTTTCCAATTTCCCTCAAGAAAACTCTTGTACAGGCGCTAGTAATGCCTCATTTAGATTACTGCAATGTGGTTCTTGATAACCTAGATGAAGTACTGACTTACCGGCAACAACGCATTCAAAATGCTTCTGTTCGTTTCATATTTAATCTTGAACGTTCTGACCATCTAACACCGTATTTCGATAGGCTGTAGTGGTTAAAAGTCTCGGAACGAAGGTAATGGCATTCATTACTTCTGTTGTTTAAAATTCCATGTGTTCAGCAACCTCCCTACCTTTTACAGCGTTTTAAGTTTCTGAGCGATCACCATAATCGCGATACTAGATCACGTATGATCCTACTACTTTCCATTCCCCACCACAACTCTTCCTTCCTTTCTAAGTCTTTTACGATTTCGGTGTCCCGCAAATGGAATTCGCTGCCAATCTCAATCAGAGAGTCAACTTTATTATTAAATTTTAAGTCTATGCTCTAGAACCACCTCTCAGTGCAACGCGACCACTAGTGGGTCTCATCAACTTTCGTTAGAAATTTAATGAGTCATAAAGAAGTTTTAAGTACTTTGAAAACCATTAGATTCTGTAACTAATAATTCGTTGATTTCTCGGTAAGTATTGATGAAGCCCACCAAAAAGACAATTTTCACTTTATTCTTTCTAATTGTTAAATGTTGACCAGCTCCGCCTTTTGTTTCCATGTCCATAACTGTGTCATTATTTAATAATAGTATTTACTTCTGTGGTGTTTCCAATGGTGGGATTATCTATATTTGCGTTTTTTTTTTGTAGTGTGTGTGTGAGAGGAGAATTCCTATATTGACTCGATTGTCTTAGTTTGTAGTGTAGTCCACTTTTATTTTCGTTTTCTTTTTTATCATTAGTTTATAGATTGATTTTTATTGTGTTTGTGTTTTTTTATTGAAACTTTTAATTACACTGTATTGATGGTTGAATGTAAGAAAAGGCCGTGATGGCCTTAACTTCGCTATGTAAAACAAGACGAAATAAATAAATAAATGTTCTCAACGGTAGGTCGACCCAAATCCCCGACCACTTGTCGCCATGGTCGGCATTTGGCTTGCTGGGTAGGTTGTTGAATCCCCCGATGCAATAAATCACCGGTTTTGGAGGCAAAGAACTGGTCACTGTTCGTCGCACGTCATCCTCATGTTGCAGTGTTTTACCGGAAAGATACTTTTGCAGGCTACGAGACTCTCAACCACGTCCTCGATCTTAGGAATGCGGGCGAATCTTAGCCGTGTGTGGGAACGCGTTATCACCGTGGATGAGCACACCCTTACGATTAACTAAATCAGGACGTTTCTCCGACAATGCGGTCCGTAGGCGTTCAAGGTGCTCAAAATGGATTATCCTACGGATATCCCACCAAACACTCAACATCACTTTCCAGCGGTAGAGATCCTGTTTTGGCACAGTTCCTGCGGTCCCCCTTTAGGTACCCACTGCTCTTTGCATGTAAAGTTATGGCAGAGGATCCAATTTTCATCCGCCAGAAATCATTGATGGAAAGAATCTAATGTTGGATGATGGAAAGATGGAAAGAATCGCCAGGAATCACAATATTTACGTGAAAGAGAAATACATAATGATTTAGTTTATAGTAATAACAATGCTTTCAGTTTTTACATTACGTCTTCTTAGTTTATACTCAAACGGAAATAGGTGTATTCCCTTTCTTAAACAATAGTATGTTCATTTAGTTATATTTGCTGCGTAAATATACATGAGTTAATTGAAAAAGATATATATACATATACAGATGCTTATCAGAATAATGGAAACACCTGTAGTTGGCAACACGTCAGATGTATGGGTTCGCAGTGGTGTCGTGGCGACCGCAGCGCCGGACTGCTGGTGGTGGTGTGTTAGGTCGGTCTCCATACTACGTCAGGCGTCGTGGAACAGGAGTGTGCAGTGGCTGCAGCAGACGGAGGTAGTGTAAAATGGGAGACCTCTCAGAGTTTCAAAGAGGGCAAATTGTTGGTGCGCGGTTATGTGGACTGAGTGTGACGGCAGTGGCTAGTGTGTTAGGTGTGTTGCCAGGGACAGTGTCGAAGGTGATGACGGCCTACACAACACACAGGAAAACCACATGGGGGAAGCGGAACAGTGGGCGGAAGAAAAGCATCAGTAACAAAGCACGCCGGGTATTAAAGCGCATTGTCACGCGGAACCGTCGTGCCACTGCGGCGCAATTGACGGAGGAACTCAATCAGCACCTCCCCCAACCTGTTTCGACAATCACAGTCCGCCGCGAATTACATGACATGAACTTACGGGGTCGTGTTGCACGGGCCAAACCTCTCATCAGGGACCAGAACGCTTTAGCACGCCGCAAATGGTGCCGCGACCATGCAACTTAGACCGTTGACGACTGGAAACGTGTGGTATGGTCGAATGAGTCACCATTCACCCTATTCCAAACCACGGGCCGTGTTTATGTGTGGAGAACGCCCAAAGAAGCGTATGATCTGCAGTGTCTCCGCCCAACTGTGAAACATGGCGGCGGCACGGTGATGCTGTGGGCCGCAATATCATGGTTTTCATTGGGTCCTGTGGTCACACTTCGCGGACGCATCACTGCCAACGATTATGTCGCAATTTTAGGAGACAACTTGCATCCTATGGTCCGGATGTTGTTCCCGGACAATGACGCCATATTCCAGGATGATAATGCACCCATTCACACAGCTGGAGTTGTTGCAGCGTGGTTTGAGGAACATCGGGATGAAGTTCAACACCTTCCCTGGCCCGCCCAATCCCCAGATCTCAACATAATTGAACATCTGTGGTCCATCTTGGAAACACGACTCCGGCGACGATTTCCACCTCCATCCTCTCTCACAGAACTGGCCGATGCCCTGCACGAGGAATGGTGTAATATTCCACTTGCTACCATTCACGACCTCTATGCCTCCATCCCACGTCGCATCAAGGCTGTTCTGAAGGCGAAAGGTGGCCCGACACCATATTAATCTGGTAAGTTGCACTTTCGTTCAGGTGTTTCCATTATTCTGATAAGCATCTGTATATATAGTGAGTAAAAAGTATTTGTAGAAGTTCAACAAAAAGGAAAACAGACTTTGTCACACTAAAACGTAGCCCATTTCGAAACCTCTTGCTTTTTTATGATAATTTGGATGTCTTAGATAGATTGCTATAGAAATAACTACCACTCGATACACCTGCAAAGTAAAAGGCAACGAAATGGTGACGACTATGTAAATTCATCGCAAAAAAGTATTTGGGCAACCCGATACTACTCTCGAAAGAAATGTTCTAGGTATCCTTTTGTGTACAAGAGCAGTGTGCATAGTGTATTGAAACAATCCACACCGCGTCAGGGATAAAGAAGCATTATGGGGAAGAAAGGAGCGGAACAAAATTGGAAGAACTTACTTTAATTTCAAATTACGTGCCGAAGGTAAAAGGTATTCAGATATAGTGAAGCATGTTGGAAGCCATACTCTACCGTTGGATATCTCGTAATGAAACATAAAATATATAAATTATTATGGAATAGAATCCATTCTGGCCAACCAAAGAAATTAGTTGCACGCAATGAATTAATCCTATATTCTTCATTCTGTGAACAAAACTTTAGGATTTAGTGCTATAGATTTTGCTTCTTCACTCATCCAGCACATACAAGTTAACGTTACACCACAAAAAAATTCTGAATTCATTTTACAAATTGGGATTCAGAAGATGTGCATCCAGAGTTTGAATATTGTCCACTCCATTAGTAATTACACAACCTCAAAGCCTAACAGACCCTCCATCATTTTTAACAATTGGAGCAATATTCTGCTTCCTGAAAGCTTCATTCTTCTTTCGCAACACGTCCTGATATCTATTAGTTCAATACAAGTTTATCTTAGTCTCATTCTAGAAATAAAAAACCTTTCCCCAAAATTCCAGGCATTCATATTGATATTTCTTGGAAAATTAGAGCTTCTTCCTTATGCTTTCTTCTGATATGTATGTTTTGTTTCTGGTTACATGTCTTCTGAATTCCAATCTTTTCAATGATTTTTGGATTGCTTGTTTTGTAACACTAATTTGCATGTGCTCGACGAGTGAAAAAGTCAAATCTTTAGCACTAATCGTTTGATGTTTGTTCACAGAATAAAGAATGTAGGTTTCATTTCGGGCAGTTAGTTTTCTTGGTTGGCCATAATGGATCCTATTCCACAATAATTGTTCTGTTTTATGTTTCTTTGCGATATATCCAACGGTAGATCATGGATTTCTCAGTACCTCTTACCTTCCGCACGTAATTTGAAATTAAAGTGAGTTCCTCCAATGTTGTTCTACTCACTTTGTTCCCCATGCCTGACGCAGTGTTGATTACTTAAATACACTACGAAGACTGCTTTTATGCACAAAAGAATACCTAAAATATTTCCTTCGAGAGTAGTATGAGGATGTCTAAATATTTTTTCGATGAATTTACGTAGTCATCACTCTTTCGTTGCCTGTTCTCTTACTGGTGTATCGAGTGGTAGTTATGTCTATAGCATTCTATCTAAGACATCCAAATTATCATAAAAGGGCAAGAGATTTCGAAATGGGCCACGTCTTACGTGTGATATAATATGTTCTTGCTCTTTGTTGTAGTTGTCTAAATATTTTTTTACCCACTGTACATTTGCCCCACCTGTAAAATTGTTTGCCCGTCCTTAAAACTAGTTCTGGCCACTGGCCTGAGCGGTCATCGCATTACGTCATTATTTATGGGATAACCTAATACATCGAAAATACTGAAGTAATATTTAGGTACTCTTAGGCATCCTGTTCAATGGAAAATATGTTCGAGTTATGTCAAAGATATATATACAGCTTCTGTATGCATTTAAGTTGGTATGATCCGAACAGAATCGAACCAATGTATTCCTACTAAGAACACCAAATATACATACATCAGACTCATACTTTCTAGCTGCCTTCATTACGATGCTAGGTTGCTTCGGACGTACTGAGAGGTTGACAAAACGAAACTATAAAAGATTCCTCCAAAAATTTGGGGACTACTGAAAAAATATATTTACAATTGAAAATTTCAGAAAAGAAAGTCTATTCTATTAATTTCCCTGTCTTTAGGTGCATCTGACAGCAAACAAGGAGAGATACAACTTTGATTACCCATTGCTAAATTCGCGAAAACGTAATTTTCTTTTTTTGCTGGAAGTACTGAAACCAACACCATGTGATTGACGTAGTCATGCTGGGACACCGAAAATTGTTGAATTAACACAGGCATTTTACTGTGTAACCTCTAATACAGGAAATAATAAGTTCAATTTAATATTGTTATTTAAGCATGCGATTTTCAGTCGAGGAACAACTGCAGATAAGTACAGAAATAGATAATTTTAGCGCCAAAGACGGTAAAACAAAATAAGATGGCAAAAGCGGTGCTTGTTGCAATTACAAACTACTTATACTATATATTACAGAACTGCCTTTTCATTCGTGTGTTCTGTTAACCTCCACCTAACAAATTTACTATTTAAATTACGAATTATAGCGCACATCCAACACAAATGCCACTAACAGAACTAATTCTGTCCTAACAAATTACTTCAGGGCCATATCAAAAGAACTCGTAGCAACTAAGATAAACAATATAGCCACTAGAAAAGTTAACATCTCAGTTCTGTTTGACAGTTATTTCCAGAGAGATCTTCATAGAAATTCTGGATTTCAGCTTACCGTTATAACTTATAACGTTGTAACTTACTCAAAACATTATAACTTACTTAAAAACAAGAAAGGGAAACGTAATTGTTCAGGACATAATTCAATGAGTACCATTCTGGTATTTACCTGATACGGTTGACAGAAACTAGAGAAATAGTCTTAGTCGTGGCGGTCAGTTTCTGGATACGACTAATCAGAACCTCCCAATTAAGAGTTTAGGACAGTTCCTCTAAACTCTCGCCCGGTTCTCTTTTTGTTACAAGTCCTGCAAACCCAGATCCGCATTAGCCCGGCCCGGCCCGTGAAGATCACTACCCCGTTTACTTCTTTCTTTATTTTTTCTTTTTTGCTCAGTTTCCCGGGCTTGTAGGCCAATTATCTAAAAGAAAACATCGGCCGGGTATCATCATAAAAATATTTTCCCTTTATTTTAATAGTTGCAAGTTTATTTTAATTGGCCTGGGTTTGCGCAACTCTAGTTACAAGTAATTGATATCGCAGTTAGTTTGCAGCACTGTTTGAGTTTGATCCACCTATTTTCCAATATGCTATCTCTATTTTCATGAGATAACTAATTTCTTACGTTTGCTTTTATAAGAGGGAAAAAAAGATTATGACATGAGATTTTCCAACTGAAATATTGCAGTACTTCGTGGTAAAATATGATGGGAAAGCAGAATGTTAAAGTAACAAAAAAAATCTGTAGCTAATTCAAAGAAAAAGGACAATACAAGTTACTTAGATTCCTGCGAGAAACGTACTCCAAGAGCGGTGCCTCTGCATAGAGCCATTGGAATCCGAGAGAGCTATTGAAATGTCTTTGACATCTCCAATCTTCCTTATCGATCTCTCTGGCAAGCCAGAAGAAAATTTGCTGAATAATGATACCGCGGCTCCTGACATTTATATTACCTTGTTTCATAGGCATCCAGCAGAAGAACTATGCTTCTCCTTTTGACTATTCCTCGCGCATGTTATCTGCTTCTCGGGATGCCTCTTACAGATCGTACTCATATTTTTGTTCTTATAAATTCTTTCTGATACACTGAATTGAATCGTAAACACTGGAGATTGCAAACTGTTGTGAAGTGATTTGAAGAATTTTAAATTCATTTTTTTTTTAAGATGAGGACGAGGATGAGACTTTTCTTTTTCTAACAAAAGTGTTTAAAATATGTAAAGATAATTCTTATAGCTTTTGTGAAATAGCAATTTCTCTGTAATTTTCAAGTGTTTGCTAAAGCAGATCAAGAGCTACTGGAAAGAATATACAAAAAGCATTTTTATAAATCTGAAATAAGCAGAAACGATTTGATATACGTATATTTTTGTAGAAAGAAATATTATTTTTAGAAAGAAATATTGTTTTTAATGAACTCTTTTCTATAGCCTGTGTTAATACTACTAAAGCTCAATTAAATAACTTAATACTGACGTCTAACTTAGTATAACAACATGTCAATAGTTTGATTATTTGGGATGATCAAAATTACAACATAAGTAAAACAGAAATGTGTAAATATTTAAATTATCAAATCAAAACTTGAGATTTAATTAAAGACATATACGTATAAGTGGGCGATCTATTTTGTGAGACACTAATAACGAAACTTATATAAACGATGCAATATGTGTAATTAATAATTGGTTGGTGTACTCATTACTAGACAAGCTCCCTAATGCCATTTCATAACCAAATATCTTATTAACTCTCTTACAAACAATTTTTAAGTTCTATTTATCTTGTTGTGTGTATGTTCACTGTACAAATTTACACTGTTGCACCAACCTGATCCACACTTTGCATGACAATGGGAATCATAGACTACATCTGGTCATCAAACTGTTTGCGCTGGGAGGACGCCTTCATCTTGGTGGTGCTATTGACGTCACCTAACCACAAACCATTAAACACCCTTCTATTATGTAAAACTTTGTGAAATACATTGTGGAAATTTATTTATGATGCACCGTTTGGATATTACACGTATATTCAACTACACAGTGTTTCAAAATTGAAGCAGGAGGAATTTTAGTACATGTTTTATAATTCATAATAGAAAAATATTATTTTAGCCCAATAACATCACTACGTCATGAGATTCGTGCTTATATAGCACTCCAAGTTCAAACGAGAAACATGATTCACAATAGATACAATTGACAATTTAAATTAAATAACTACCACATGGTCAATCATTCTTTTTACGTAATTCTTCCTTGACACAGCAATTGATTTCGTTCATATCTGTCTGTTAAACATTATTCAGCAACCCTGTGCAACATGGCTGTTCTGTGGACTTGTTTAACATTACGGATGTACCGTTTCCCACAATCAGGTTATTGACTTTCACTTGAATCATATTGGTGACTTGTAATTCAAAAGTTCATCATTCGATTCTTAGAGTTAACAAAAGTAGTTTGTAGTACACTTAAAGCTGCAGGTTAACTTCACCTTTATTTGATGGAAAGTAATAGCATTCGAACATTGGTGTACTTTACTCGCGGACCTTCGAGGCAGAACACTCACAATAAACATCATTATGGTGTGACCAAGCGACTCTTCTCCTTCCACGTAATCTGGAGGTCGCAGACTATCAATCAGCTCTGATGGCGGGGCACTGCTTCTGCTTGCCATTTCGACTTAGGCTTTCCCAGTCTCACCAGGTGAATACTTCTATAGTATCTACCTACAACTCTACCTTCCAATGAAGCTATGCTAACCGAAGGATGTTACTCTCGCAGACTTCAGACAAACTTAATCAGTAGATACGAGAACAGTCCACAAGTGCAAATTAAACCAATAAGTAGATCATAGGAAATGAAGTACATTTATAAAATATACGTTAGACATGTTCACTGATCAGTACAAAATAATTTCAGAATCATGTCTGGGAACGAAGAAAGAAGCAAAGAGTACTCAAGAGGAAAAACAAAGGAGGAAGAGAGGATAAAGGATGTGAGAAGCGATGTAAGAAACAGAATGGTGTAAAAAGAGAGAGAGAAAGAGAGAGACTAGATCTTTTCTCCAAAACCACCAAAATATAATTTGTTTAATTATAAAGATGTAAATTTTAAAAAATATATATATTTCCATCACTTCTTCAAAAGATTTTATTCAAACTTCTCATTGGCCTCTACTGTATTGAGGCTACGGAACTTGGATACATAACTCTTGACTCTCCAAATGAGATAAGAAATTAAGATATTGTGACTGTAACTTTAATCCAAAGTACTGTCTCGGAGCCTGGTGTAAGCAGGGAAAACAACAATAAACTTCTATGGAAATGGCTGGTGCCAGGACTTGAACCCCAGCCCTCCCGATTCATGCACACGAGTAATCACACCTTGTCCGTTCTTAAAGTTATTGTACCCAAGCTCTTTTTTCA
This sequence comes from Lepisma saccharinum, assembly GCA_022664845.1. Classification (NCBI taxonomy): domain Eukaryota; kingdom Metazoa; phylum Arthropoda; class Insecta; order Zygentoma; family Lepismatidae; genus Lepisma; species Lepisma saccharinum. The sequence goes on along the minus strand of JAGDQP010000972.1, from coordinate 87,945 downwards.
CTACAAAATTAAGTATCATTCTTTATATTACCAATTTCTGAAATGGTTTCGTCACGTTTCGTTTCTGTAAGATCCCTTTTTGCTTTTGGATTGAGAACTTGTGCTTGATTAAAATAGGTATAATAATTCCTTCCTTCTTTACATGTGCATACGTGCACTATCTCTCTTCCATGTGTTATACAAACTGACTGGACAGACAGATGAAGAAAACAAAATACCAAAACAGTAACCCAAAAATAATTTTCTGACTCAATCTAACTGCAATACATAAGAAAAGCTATTTTGGCCAATTGGATACGGCAGAGTTATACGAATGACATGCTCCAAAATCAACGAAGAAAAGAAGGTCAGTTGGTACATGATAGAGGAGAAGACATGCCAGCGTATATGATAGCTGTCTTATTAAACGTCTACGAATGAATGATTGAAATAACTTCTTTCATATATTTTATTTTTATTTGTAGAGAGAATGACAAGAGCAGGACGTAATAACCTAGATTGCCTTGTTACAAATACATATGAAAGCTTGGTTAAGGAAAGTAAAGCACAAAGGTAATCAAAATAGGCCATCCCTAAAGTAACAACGAGAACGAATATATTTATAGTGTAAACTTTGAGCGGCAACAACATTTTTCGCACTCGTTTTTAGAATATAGTATTCGCGTCTCAGCTAGGCAGTTTAGAAATAAAAGATCTTGTTTCAAGTAGCGTTTAGTACAGGCAATCCAAGTTTAAACCCACTTAGTCGTTAACCCGTACGGCAATGGAATAAAATACTACCGCAAAAAAGGATGTAGTAGGCAGTAGTATTGACATCGGTCATGGCAATGACGCCGAAGAAAATGCGTGTGTGGTGTATCTAATTTCACAAAAGTGCATATAGTACGAAAATAGTATATAGAAGGGATGTTGTAGCGTCGGAAGATTAAAAATTGTCGGATAAATCCCGGTAGCTGATCTCATATCTGAAGTCAGTTTCTCTGCACGTGTATTTGTTGAGGCGCTAGCCTGTGTTACAGGTAGATGGATGAAAAAAATTAAAAGCGCCCCAAAATTGTGTTTGGCGTCCTCTATAAATTTTGTACATAAACGTACTATGGTACTCAGAATTGGAAAGCACTAATTACAATTTTCATTAGCGAACTGAAAAACGAAGTTCCTCAGCATTCCTTGACCTTGACAGAGTGGGTGGATAGAATCATAGAGACCGCTTTCATGGCACTCACAGTGTTTCTGAATCAATATCGTGCTACATATACAAACCAGATCATTGTCAAGTTAATAGAAGGAAATCTTGTCGTCAGAAGCTACGTGTTCGATTAGTATGAAAATCACTACTCAGACAAAGCCAAATCTATGTTGTGTTACTTGCTAATGTTTAGTGTAGAACTGAAAAGAGGGATTAATGATCACTATAAGGATATGGAAAAAGTATGGCATATGTAAGACTGATATCATTTCACTAGTTTGAATGAGGCGTGATCGTAATGATTTTGTTGTGTTTTCTCTTTAGGAACAATCTGAAGCTGGTAAACTATTATCAAAGCTGAAGGTTTCCAAATGTCCAATAATGAAAGAACATTGCAGATGAGGACTACGTATTACAAAAGCATGTATCAATATCTGTACAATATTTATCAATTGCAATGTTCGTACTAATATACCCATGTATTACAAAGAGCTTATTTGAATTTCAAGTTTAAAATTTCAGGGTTTATTGATTCCCACCTCCTGCTATGTTCATCTATTTAGTCGCCACCTGATTTCTTTTTCTTTCTTTCTTTTCTCTTTTTTTGCAGGGTTGCCCATTCATTGTATCAGATACAGTGATGACGTTCTTTATCTGAAGTTGTTAGTAATGATTAACGAACTACAAGTTCTTGATTCCGTAAGTTCTATATACTTCTTACATCTGATGTACCTGCGTTGCCTAACATGCAAAGTAGAACTCGCAAGCATTTCGCTCCTTTCTTCTTCCTTCATATTCAGTAGCTTATAATAGCTCTTATACGCTTCACTATATTGCGATACGCTTATGTACGCTTCATACGCGATATTGCATACGTTTCATTGTATGCTAATACCCTCAGCTTCATGTAAAATATGGTTCTTTGTTGCACGTGGAAGCCATTATCATAAAGATGTTGACGTTATTTCTGCACAAAAATAAAAATACGTTACGTAAAATCACAACAGCATAGGCCAGGCACTCATTGAAAGAACTGTACTAATGTGATAACTTTTGTACGTCTATCAACACTAATTGAGCAGTTACTTTGAACCAGTCACAGTTGAATGTCAGGAAAATGTATGTCATGTACCCCCTTTCTCCTCACAATTCTAGCATTCAAGTGAGCTTCATACACTACTACACAAACACTGTAGCGTTTTTTAGACATAGTCCAATTCTCACGAGATAGCTTATATCGACAAGAACTATGTTCTATGCGCATGGGCTTTTGATGGTATATTAGAGTACGTTTACCAAATCATAGTCTTTATGATCGCTTACATGTTTTGCTTATGTTAACAAGTAGAGTTGGGCAAATATCCAGCACGATATAAAATTCTTAGTCATCTATTTACCTTTTCTCTATTGTAAGCTTGCTCCTTTTCTAATGCGAATTTGTTACCAGAGAAGAAAGAAAGGAATCACAACAAATAATAAACCAGTTTAAAACACGAAACGACAGAAGACAATCTGAAACAAACCTGTTCTTAATGCACACAACATGGTAAGGCGAGCATTGATTCCAGGAAAAGAAGCACAGGTTGGTCATCATAAATAATACTTTTCTATTGTCTTCTAATTCTTTTACTCTTTTACTTCTGCGTCCTCTTTGTAGATGAGGACATGTTAGGGGTGGAGTAAAGATTTGGAGAGAACAGGAGGAACCAGAAATTCCTACCAATTTGAACATCTGTAATTAGAAAGAAAAATGTTCTCATGTAAGTATCATGAGCAAGCATTTAATGTGTCTGGTTACGGCTCTCAGAGACAAGTCAATTCTCCTACAGACGGTGAACCTCTCTTATTAAGACCATAAAGTTATATGTCCCCATCATATCTCTTAAGGGGAGATGGTGATCGTAATGAGTATTGTCTTTTGGGCTTCTTGGTCAAGGAAAGAAACAAAAGCGGCTGGAAGGGAGCGAGTCATGCATCTTCTTTATTTCTCTATCGTCCAAAGGAGGCATCATCTCCTGCTAAAGCCATATCTTTGTCGCTCTGATCACCGTATACCTTAATTAAATGAGATGTACTGTTTTGAAATCCTCCAGATACCTACCTTAACTCTCTTATTACATACATATATATGTGTATACGCATTTTTTATTCTTTCTCATACTCTATAACCGAAGATCCATTTATCACCAAGTATGACAGGAGGCTATTGTTAAAGGTGTACTGTTAGCTTGGAATACGTGATTTGGACGATGACCTTCTGGACTCGAAGGAATAATATTGAAGACGGACACAGGAGTAGAAGCAAAAAAGTTTTTTTTAAAGACATTTATTTCTTTTTCTCTTTACTTCTATCTTTGGGGGATTTCTTTTTTGAATCTGTATCACTCTTTGCGATAACTCATATACCTCCCACAGCAGGACAGGCGAACGAGAAACATTGAATGTGTCCAATAACAACTAGTGGGAACAGTGTTGCTACTTGATAATAAATTTAACTAATTTTTACCAATAATTTAAAGAAAATAAAGACGTTATTCCTGATCTAATTCTGAAATCAGTACATATTAAACACATGTACTAGTTGGCGATACTAATATAATTAACAAGGATTAAAGATATATGAACTCAAAATTAAGAATATTATATCATAAAACTTCGTTAACATTAGTCAAATACACACATGTTTGCTTTTACGGTTATTTGCCGAAGTTTAATTAAAAGCCATAAATCTATTGCTTTCTGACTTACGATACTTAATTTTGATAGTGGTAAAATTAATAGAGCACTGTGTACTAAGAGTAATTTCTACTTTAATTGGAATCACATATTGATCTAATTTCTACCTCATATACACGAAATCCTGTTTCTGTCATGGACTTTTGTCCCCGATGATAAGTGATTTCATTTGTAGTCAAGTCTCAAACGGATCCCATGTTCTTTTCTCGGTGGGGACACATTGAACGTTTGAGAGTAGTGCAAAATCCACTTTACACTATAAGTCCTATGCTTAAAGTGCCACCTGAATCCGATGGAAGACAATGGCAAACTACCATCCATTCAGCTTACCCAGGAATAGCAGGGTCACAAATCTGCCTTTGGAAATAACAGCACTCATCGTCGTCATCAGATCGTCTCCATCGAATTAACCTTTAACTCTTGACAGTTTTCGATACAACCTATAACTTTTTTAGTAAATGTACACATACAGTACAAAAATTATGAACCAAAGGTACTAACTTGTACTAATATGTTAACAGTAGAACTATATATGAATGAAATTTAACCGAAAGTCTTATTTTACTATTTCTGTGAGAATGGGAAAGTAGCGATCATGGTCTTATTCAAGGTATCATCCCAGTATTTTCCTTGCGTAATTGGGAAGTATCAGGTAAGACATGAGTCAGAATGTCATCCCAGAAATGGAAGCAGGTTTCTGATTCGAGGCAATCATGTTTCCAATAAAGGACTACCATTGATTTATGTAAACGAATTCTGATTCTGTTTCGTTCGTGTTAAAATTTCCTATCTTCATGTGCTTTCTTTACTCATGCAATCTCAGAACAATCGAAGTTATTACTTTAACTAACTACCTCCTATTTTCTTAATGTGTATAGTTTAGCATTCTTTATTCAATTAAAATTAGTTCGTTGTTGACAGTCTACAAAAATTTTAGTCCTCAAAATAGTATCTTGCAATTGAACCTCATTGCAATTGAGGGACCAAAATTGCTTCAAAGAACAATTTTTACTAAACTGTGGTTATATGAATTACAAAGACCTTTTATCACAAGAAATATGTTATAAATTGTTAAGCTGATATTTGAGGACAGATTTAGGGACTACAGCTCCTTTTAGATTTCGTAATAGAGACTTTATATTTCCGCTTTGTTAATCCGTCCGTTACTTTCAACTAAATAAATGCTAGGGTTACGAAGGTGGTTGAGATGTCGTTGGAAAGATCTAGGCAAGACGAGAACAAAGTCATCCGAACTGTCTTGATTCTTGCAGTGTGTCAGTGTTGCCAAACCATGTTTGTAAATAAAACGTTTCAAATTACTTCCATTTCTTTATACATATCTACACCAAAATTAGCATTAACATTATTCGACGCAAGAGAAAAACACTTTACGTGTCTTCGTTCCTAAGTACCCCAGTTGCCAGTGTTGGTAACCTATTTTCTTTAAAATTTGTTTTTTCAATTTCTGAACCAGAACACCAATAATATGGATCCGGTAGCTCTGAGCGAGTCTAGCCAATATCTTTCGAACAACACCTCAAGTACTTCTCTACACGTAATTGTAGTTCCTGAGATTTAATTTCAGGGCACGGACGGACAGATGGATTGAGCGGTATTATAAAGTCCCTATAGCTTCGCTTTTAATGAACCTAATAACCTTCGTATGTGTTGGAGTTACGGGTCTCCCACCAGGCGCCTCCCCAGATGGCGGATAGGGGAATACCGACCAGATATGGTGGGTACCGAAAATATTCCGGGGCGGGCCAAAACCAGTACTGCTGCCTTGCACTTAGTAGAGGGATCTACAAAGGCTAGGGAAGAGAACCCCGAACAAAAATATTATGGTGAGGGAAAGTAGCATCACCATTACCACTCTGAGGCTGAAGATGAATGACATCGGCAAGGCTCAGAGATGACAGAGGACGACATCTTGAATGTCTGCCTTTACTGCGAGGTCGTAGAGCTAACAACTCTACACCGCTAAAACATGTCAAGAAATAGTAACAGATGGTTCATGGATTCTCCTGGGGTAAAATATTCCGGAGGTAAACTAGTCCCTCATTCGTATCTCCGGGCGTGGAATGCTTCAGGGAGATCCAAGAACAGGATTAAGAAAGACCTTAGAATACGAACGTGGAACATACGAACGTTATACCAAACAGGCGCTTTTCAGTTGGCAATACGCGAGACCGAGAAGTACGAGCTAGACATATTAGCGATACAAGAAGTTCGGTGAGAGGGTCAAGATATCATACGACAAGGCAAGTACACTTTCAACTATGGTGGAACAGTCTCACGATTTCGGAACAGGATTCCTCATTAAGAACAATATCGTTCAGGTGCTTCAGAATATGGAGTTGGTAAACGAAAGACGGCTAGTACGTTACGATACGTACACGATGGTGTAACACGGTCTTAATAAATGTCTATGCTCCGACCAAGGTGGCTAATGATAACGACAAAGACATATTCTATGATGAGCTAGAAAGGCTGTTTGACCGTTTACCGAAGTATAATTAAAAAATTGTGTTGGGTGATCTCAACGCAGAGGTTGGGAGGCAAGAAAAATATAGACCTATTATAGGCAAATACAGCCTTCACGAAAAGACAAACAACAATGGAGAGAGACTGATAACTTTCGCGATTTCGAAAAAGCTACTGGTAAAAAGCACGTACTTTAAACACAAAGACATGCACAAATACACATGGGTATCCCCGGACGGCAAAACTCTCAATCAGATCGATCATTTATTAGTAGACAGACGAAGACACACCAACATAATGGATGTTAGGTCGTACAGAGGATCGGAAGGTAACACCGACCATCAATTAGTGATCACAAAAGTAAGGGAAAAGTTATGCATCGCGAGCAGAGAAAGCAAGGGGTCTAAACAACTGAAATTAGAAGTTAAACGATTAAATAATCCAAACATAAAAGCAGATTATCAACTCGAACTCTCTAATAGGTTCGAAATCCTTGCCGACTCGAGTAATAATAATGATGATAATAATAATGAAATTTATTTAAATAAGATGTGGGGGGCAATTCGTGAAACAATTAAGAGCGCAGCCAAGGAACGTGTAGGTGAAAAGAAACAACAGAAAAACAAACCCTGGTTTGATGAAGAATGCCTTAAGCTTCATGAAAGACGAAAACAAACAAGACAACAATGGTTAAGCAATAAAAGGGAAGCAAATACCAACCACTACAGTAACGCGAAACGAAACGCCACACTCGGGTTCAGAAACAAAAAGCGAGAATATCTGACACAGAAGATTCAAGAGATAGAGGAAAACGGAAAGACAAATAACATACGAGATCTATACAAAGGGGTAAACTCGTTAAGAAAAGGTTTCCAGCCGAGGTTAGGAAAGATTAGAAATGAACGTGGAGATCTTCAGGCGGATCCGACTAAAATTGTCGATGCGTGGAAAAGTTATTTCGACAAACTTCTTAATGTACACAACGGGGAACAAACAGAGAAATTTGAAATCCATACCGCAAACCGTGGATTCCCGAACCTAGCGAGATCGAGATCGAAATATCGGTAAAGAAATTTTAAAAAATCATATCACCAGAAATGGATAATATTCCAGGGGAATTAAATAAAGCGGGAGGAACGGCACTAATGAAGGAACTTAATAAATTGATAAGTACTATATGGAGAAAAGAGGAGCTCCCAAAGGGATTGAAAAACCTCAATAATAGTTCCGATTTACAAAAAAAGGAGATAAATCGGACTGTAATAATTACCGCGGAGTCTCGTTACTTCCAACTTGTTACAAGATATTAAGTAATATTCTGTTAAAGCGCCTAAGTGTATACGTAGATGAAATAATTGGAGACACCAATGTGGATTTAGAAGAAATAGATCCACGTTGGACCAGATTTTCGCCTTGAGTAAAATTTTGGAGAAGAAATGGGAATATAATGGGATGGTTTACCAGTTATTCATTGATTTTAAGAAAGCACATGATTCTATCAGAAGGAAAAAGTTATACAGTATCCTGATACGATTTGGAATTCCGAAAAAATTGGTTCAACTAGTGAAGATGTGTCTCAGCGACCCCATAAGCAGAGTACGGATAGGTAATAATATGTCAGATAGTTTCAGGATTTTCAACGGTTTGAAACAAGGTGATGCTTTGTCCCCACTACTGTTTAACTTTGCGGTAGAATATGCGATTTTAAATATTAAATGGGACAAAAAGGGACATGAGATAGGTCTACAGGTAAACGTAGATAAAACAATATACATGTTAACAAGCCGAAACACAGGGAATGAAGGAAATAAAAATATAAGAACTAGAGATTAGGTCATAGAGAAAGTAAACAAATTTAAATACTTGGAAGCATACGCAACAAGCAAAAATGAGGTCACGGAAGAAGTAAAAAATCTTTTAGTATCGGGGAACGCGTTTCTTTTAAGTCCAGAAGCTTCTAACCTCGCGATTAATATAAAGAAAATTAAAATTGAAAATATACAAAACGGTTGTTATGCCGGTAATAATTTACGGTTGCGAAAGTTGGAGTACAACCCTAGAAGATGAACATAAATTACGTGTATTTGAAAATAAGGTTTTGAGACAGATATACGGGCCGAAACGGGACGAGATGACTGGAGAATGAAGGAGACTGCATAATGAAGAACTCCACGGATTGTACGATTCACCAGATGTAAAAATAATGAAATCGCGACGTCTAAGATGAGCAGGCCATGTAGCTCGGATGCGGAAGAACGAAGATTATATTCTATCCCGGTTGGAAGGCTGGATGGAAGAAGGCCATTGGGAAGACCGAGACGTCATTGAAAGGACAATATTAGAAGAGATCTTCAAGAAGTAGGTGTTCGTGATGAAAACTGGCTTGATATTGTCCGGGATAGAATCCAATGGCGAACGTTTGTTACTGCGGCGATGAACTTGCGAGTTCCATAAGCTATAGAGTTAGTTAGTTTACTTCCACATTGTTATACATATTCTTACCAAGCTTCGCATAAACGTGTAGGTATTCCCGTCTTTAAGCACTCCAGTTGTCAGTGTCAGTATTTTAAAATTGAATATCAGACCAAATAATTGGACTGGCAAACTTAAAAAGGCATTTTAGTGATCTTTATTATATCTTGTATAATAGAAGTTTGTAGTTAAGAATTAATTCCCTCTGAAAACAGTCACAAACCGGATTAAAAGTAAAAATTTACATATTTCCTACATAGAAACATACATTTGAGAAAGGATTACTAATTTCAAGTGTAGAGAAATTCCAAATGTTGTGTTCGGAACTGTGTTTGAAAAATTAAACAGAACATTAACTTTCTAGTGTATTATACATAAAACACAACATTTTTGTATTCATACTTTTTATTGTTATTGATAATAGTTAGACAAATATTGGAGTGAAGTGTTGGGATAGGAAGACAGAAGAATTGTCAGAAAATGGAAAGAAGCAAGATTGATAGAAGTGGAAGGTGAGAAAGCGATGAACTGGAACTCGGGACTTAAAATTGATGAACAGTGAGATAAGTTATTAAGAAGCCTTAAAATATAAATTTTATTTCTCGTGTAAGACGTATGATTTTTTGTTTTTGTGTTCGTTTTATTTATTTATTTTCTATCTTTGTTTTTACTTAAGTATGTTATATCACTTATAAATTATTTCTACAAGACAAGACTTTTCTTGGTATTGTATGCCTAGACGCAGTAGGGACAGGGGGGGGAGGGGAGGAGAGGGAACCAGTGATTGTTATTAACTATAAATTCACTTTCTGTAGTTGGTACGGAATTGGCTGGCGGGGGGCCAAAAGGAACCACAGATAGCTGTCTCACTAGAAGTTGTGTTTGTTTATGTGATTTAGTGTGTCTGATAAAGCCAAGTTGTTAGTTAGTTGGTGAAACTGTTACACGTTTTTTTTAGTTTTAAAATAAAATGTATTTGTTTTGCTCAGCTATTATTTTATTTTATCTGCAATATTGAGATTTCACAATTTGCTAAAACGACATAAGCAGATGTTAACGCAAATTCCAAAACAGTACAGTATAGTATTTATAAATTACAAAATAGAAATTGCATTCAAAATCAACTAGCATAAACTCACACTAAAGGGGAATATACTCTAAAGTTATTAACGAAAATGACATGTTAAAGAAAATGAAAATTGTAAAAAAAGTTCATAAAAATAAACACGAAGAGGACGAAAAACAACTGAAAAAATAAATTAATCTATATAGAGTTTCCTAAAGAATTTCTTGACCTCGTTTTCAAATTTGCTAATTGATTTTATAGTTTTTATCTGTTTCGTTAAGTTAATATAATTTTGACACAAGTTATATTTCAGGCCAGTTGTTCCGTAGCTAAGGTGTCAATGTTTATTTGATAATTTGTCAGGTATTATATTCATTAATTTCTTCCCTTTTTGTTAATAATAAATTACCAACTCTTTACTTGAATAATACATGTGGTATCTATATTACTCTGGCTTTCTTGTAATAATAGTACGTTTATGCACCATCACTTTTGTATTTAATGATAAAACATTTTAGAACGATTCATTACTCCAACAATAGAGGCCATCTTTCTTTCTAAATTAATAAATATGCGATTCCCAAGACAGATGTTGAACAATTTTCAACCCTAACTATTGTATGTTGTATATTCTGCTTTTTGTACGATTAATTTTGTATGTCATTATCTAGTAATTCTACCTTTGTTAACGATTAGTGAAAAATTACGAAAATCGACTTCTCTGAATTTAAGAACAAAAATTTTTGTACAAGGCTGAAAAAAGGTAGTCATAAATTCCTTAATTTATGTTTCAAAAAAAAAAAATGTTCAAATGAACCTGCTTTATATACTATTGCACTATCATCTACAAATAAAGCTATTCGTCTTCTCGAGCTCAAGAATTGCATATCATATAGTGAAGGCTTCAAGTTTCATTATTCAAGTACACCATATACAAATGTCAAATTACTACTTTTTAAAATTATTTTCTGATGCATAGTATAAACTATTGGATATGTAACTTCTAAACCAATTAAGATTCCTCTTAAATCTATCTTTTCTAGCTAAGTCAGCAATATTTTAAATGTAGATGCATCATATACATCTAAAGCAATATTGATAAAAGAAGTGTGTACTATTAAGACATTTTATCATTCTGTTGTGTACATACTTTTCATTTAATTTACCTGTACATATGCGTACCAAAATGAGCCTATATTTCTTTCATTTTGATAATTATATACCCTTATATACTGGTATTATTCCGGAAGAGCTCTTACAGTAAAAGAGGAATTATCTACATCAGACAAGATTTAACTAATGGTATATTTGCATTAAAGACAATTACTCAAACAGTCTAGTTCTTTCTGTTACACTTAAAATTTCTTCACATATCTATTTTTCAATTCCAGTATGAAGCTCATGTACCCAGCGGAAGCAGTTCGTGCATTAAATCGAAGCGTCTGGAGACTTGTCCGTTCATCAGAGTTGACAAGCAGTAAATGCACTCCTCATCCTCTTCGCATTCTGATAATAAATCGTTCAATAAACTTTTAAGGCTTACGTCAGCCTAAACTTATCTTCCTGGCTTTTGTTCTTGGTGTGTTTCTTTTTCATAGGAGTAGACCTGTTCTTTTTTTTTATGTTTATCTGGGCGTAATATTTGAAGGTACGCACGATTTTCATGCAATATTTCGTATTTTGTGGAGAATGTTCCCGAGTTGGTTCCGTGGTAGTATATACAAGATTGATTCAGAAAAGAGAAGCAGAATCAATGAAAAATAGCACTTCTTATAAGTAAACATATCGATGCTTCAAACAGAGGAATAGGAAACCACCAGAAAACAGGAAAAAGTGCTTTCGTCCATAAAGACGGGAGAAGTGGTCAAAAGTTTGATTCTAAAGTAATAAGTATTGGTAACCACCTACCCAGTGTTCATTATTTGTGCATTAGGTTTTCATTTCTTGCACTGTTTCAAGAACAGTGTATTTCTAGACTTTTCAATCAATTACGCACACTAATATCGCATCTCATTGTCTCTCTCAAAAATACATTTATGGCAAAACTGACTTCACCAATGTATTTCTGGTAAGATTCTAGCCCAAACTGATATGTTACATGATCCCCATCCTATTTAAAAATTCGACCAAGATTCAAGATGATGGCCATGACAAATTTACCTCTAAAATATAGCGCATTGACCTGGTATTCTTTCTTGTCTATTTGTTTTCCGTTATTTCAGGTATTTCACGAATAAACACGTGTTTTCCGACTTAGATCACACTATAAGTACTTATTTTTTTAATCAAACTCTTGGCCACTGCGCCCGTCTTTATGGATGAAAACTCTTTCAATCATGCTTTCTAGCGGTTTCCTGAATTTTGTCAAGAAAGCACTTTAAAGCATCGATAGGTTTACTTGTTAGCAGAACCGTTCAATTTTAAACTCTTTCAGAGACAGGTTGATTTTATACCCAAATGAGATACAACAATGGCGAAGTTGCTCACTTTCAAGAAAGATTTCAGGAGAGAGAAGTTATATTATTTGCAACTTAAATTGAAGGGAAAGCAGGAAAACGATGAAACTCCATTTTTTGTCGATTTCGAACTAGTGGTTCCATCTGTTAGTTCACAAGGTGTACTACAATGGTGCAATACACGTTGCAATATACCTAGAAAAGATATTGCTCACATTAAAAGAATGTTTAAACAATTCAATATGTTTCAGTGGGACTTGAAACATTATTTTTCATTCTTTTGCCAAATGAGTCCAGTTGAAGTTGCCTCGTTTTTCCCCTGACTCTTCATTTGTTATTCCAGAAAGCACTCGAAAGTTTTTAAAAACTTATAAACAAAACTAAACTAGACTAAAAATCTAGAAAATTTTAGTTTATTTAAATGTTCTAGATGCAATAATCCAAAACATTCAAGTCGGTAGAAAGATTTGGCAGGCCAACAATCTTATTTTTACATCAATTTTCTATACCATCTTTATGAATATGGATGAATGTGGATACAACATATATACCCCATCCCCCTCCAACCACTTCAGTGGTGTAGTCCAGTTTGGAATTCCTACAGTGCGGGATCAAATTAAAAGAATATGGACATTTAAAACAAAATAAATATAAAATAAAACAATCATGGAATATCATAGATTAGTGTACAGCACGTGCACAGGAGTTTTGGAGCCATCAACTTGATAGCATGATTTAAATTCTTAGTACTTTCATTTGAGGTAAAGTAAGGTCCTCTTTCTTATTAGAACAGAAATAATTCACTATTCTACCCAGAATTGCTTGATGAAGGCCTCCAATATACTTCCAGAACTGATCTACTTAAGTTTATTTCTTTGGTGAGAATTCACATTTGGAGAGTAAGTAAAAAATATTATTGATTTTGACATCTTTTTTACTCTTGCAAAGACATAACACGAAACTAGTATTCAGCTTCGGGGTGATATAACCCGTATTTAATTATCTTGTGTGCGAATGCTGTTTATATTACACCTGGTTGTGTATTAAGTATACGTTATCGTCGATTCTTCGTTTCTTGTTAACTGTACAGTAAAAAGTTGTTTATAAGATGTATCTGGATATTTTAGTAATAAATAAAACAAATTAAGATTTTTTCGCGTTGTTAGTTGTATATGCAGAACTGGGGTTTCTTTTCGTATTGCATGAATAAACTATAGGTTCCTTTCACCAATGAACGTCTTTACTGACTCTTATAGCATGTCCTCTACATTGTACAAAGTAGTAGTTTCTATAAATGTAAGCTAATTTTCTTGTAATAGCTTCAAATGAGTCGATCACATGAATCCAAAGTGCACAATATCTATTCCTTTTACTTCCCTACATCCGGCAGTTTTGATGTGAATTAATCATCTAACAGTCACAGAAGCTACCACCAGAACTAGAACCGACAGAACCGAAACTGGAAAAGAAACATCAACAGCAACCGGTTAGTAGTCAGCTGTGAAGTCACAGACACTCTTGGTCCTCATTTATCTTTAACTTCCTGTGATAGACCCAAGGTTTTTTGCATTGCGAGGCCACAAACACATTTGCTTAGTACGCATACACCGAGCCGAATATATCCCTTAACGAATTTTCTCTAGGTTGAAACCTAGCTAAATCGTCATCTGGCATCTTTAATGTTATGTACCAAATTTCCTCAAAATTGTTAGTGCTGTTTTCTTAACACAATTTCTTGGATTGTTAGACGATTTTTTTTATGATATAATCGTCACTATGTGTTTATTGAAAATCTTTCTCAAAATCCAAGAAAAAGTTCGAAACGTGTATTTACAACATAGTCAAGCAAAAACTTATGAAAATAGCCCGTACTTTTTTAAATTGCGAACTTTAGATATTATGAGTACCAGAAGGAACGTGGAAAAGGATTAATCAATTTGCCAGTACGGTTGAGGAAAAGGTTACTCACTGTTGATACTGTAGTTGTTCTACATTTTGACAAGACTTTTTATTCAAGATATCCTCGCCTGCTGCCAAATGTTAATAAAGAATTTGAATTGCATTTTGTGAAGACAAATACGGAACGTCGTGAATGATTTCTAGATGAAGTGGGAATCGATGATCTAATAACAGATCTTTGTTGGTGCTGAAACTAGGTTTTCTGCCGGTGAATTGACAATATGATATCTTAGCTTGATGACAGATTTCTCGGAGCAGTTGCCAGTCACATTTACACAGATAATAATGTTTCCTTTTGGAAACTTCAGAAGAAAACAAAGTAAATAGTGTGGATATAGCTGAACTTTACAAATTTTACAACCTTGAGTCTGCAAGTGTTACAAAAGAATTTAGTGCTTTCCTAACAATCTACTTCTCTCTGGCGAAAAATATATATTGACTTGTTGGTGTAGCAAGAAATGAGAAGAAGCGAAGCAGTATATGGTAGAACCAATTGTAGCTATTGTAGAAGACTAAAAGTTAATCAGAATCTACAGACGACGAGGAATTTGTAGAGACTGAAAAACTAAATCAACTAGTTCTTAAAAATGTATCATTTCGGGTTGTTCATTCTTCAATTCTCAAGCTTAAACTTTTTGTACAAGATTCTTATCAGTGTGCAAATGACTAATTGTTCAGCAGAACGTACAATGAGTTCCATGAAAGTAATGAGAAAATAGGCTGTTCTTCAAGTCAATTGGTGTATAGTCCACTGTAATTCCTTTGTGTGAGTTCGACATTCTTCGACAAGTATCCAGTGAAATAATTAATCACCACCTTGCTGCAACCAAGTGCCAAGGACAAAATGGATTTCAATGCACGTAAACTATTGTTTGTGTATGATGATCAAAATATCAATAGTTCTTACTTCCAGTTTTAATTCGTATACATATATAAGAATATAATATATCCATATTACATGGATATTACCCACTGTGTTTGATATTCAACACAATTTCTTTCCAAATAGAGTAAAAACTGTACGATTGGAAATGTTCGGTCTATTTCTTACAAAAAATGAAATAAGTATCAAATTAGGGGTGACTGCCCTTAGTCATCGGGAAGATGGACACCCCTGCTGCATTCAGTTAATAATAATCATTGTACGGCATAATTATACTTTTAAAAGGTAGAATGTGTTTATTGCTAAACACTGGTCACTTAGGTTTGCCATACAGGTTTCAAAAGAGAGTTTATGCAGAAGCAAAAGTCATTATTATGGACATGTCTAGTAAGTAAGACACTTTAATACAGTACTAATGACTGTGATTAAATCAGTGTACAATTAATGTCAGTATTAATAAGTTTGTAAATGCACAAACTATCAATAATCTCCTATTCTCCCGGTGGCCACAGCGTATTGCACGTTGCTGCAAATAATGAAAATCGACTTGGTTTGTACGCTAAGAACATACAAATGGATCACCTCAATTGTCCTAGAATATTGACGGCATTTTTAGATTCCACATTACAGACTCTTACTCCCATTTAGAACCTAACCAAGTAACTTAAATTGCTAAGGATTATTGAAATATAATGATTAAAGTTAATTTTAACTTTTTATAACCAACGTACGTATTGGTTAAATTATATATGTTGATAAATGACAATCACATTCAAATCTCTGACTGAGTTTAATGTATGTAACTGAATGCCTTGAGCTGAAGCATAAAACAAGATCAAATGAATGCGAGAGAAATAACCGATCTACCGCCAGGGTTTGCAAGACTGTTCGGAAGTGGGAGCAAGTGCAAGCGAGGTCGAAAAGTTCGACGCTGGTCATTGTTGTTTAGCGAACCAACTTGGAGGAAGACAATGGGTCCATCCATCCATTTTTCCCCTTCTGTCGGTAACAATAGAGTTGCCGAGGAGGTTATTATAGAGGATGTGGACAATTGGAGACCTGTATAAGCTCTCTGGGTGTCAGCAGCATGCCCTTGCCTGCATCTCACTTAAGATGAATGATGTAAAAATAGATAAATGCTTTCGGAGGTGTTTCGGCAATCTTCCATCTAAAGATAGTGCTAGTATATATGGAGAGGGGGGGGGGGATATATTTTGTATTCCCCTTGAGGAGTTCTACAAACGGAATCCCACCCAGAAATTTAAATTTTTACATGTTTTATTAAAGCTCTAAACAAACTTGTTTAGTTTTTTAATTGACTTTCGTTTAAGTGTGTTCCAAAACACTGCACTCGCAAGCGGATTTGAACTCCCGGATCTACGAGCAAGGAAGGTGAATTGCTTACAAATTTCGCGTGCCTAGTCAACTACTCAATGTTGAACTTTCGAAAGTGTTGAATTATCAGATATTACGTGAAACATGAAAAATAATTACGGAAGGTCAAGATATATTGATATTGACAATGAAAACAACGCATTTAAAGGTCAAAATACGGATGTTAAAGCGTTTTCTCCTACAAAGGTAAGGAAGTAAATTGTTCACTTTCTGAAGTAAGAATGAGAGACAATTTCACTCATTTTTCTTTATAGTGGATATATTTATTACCGTACGTAAGGGACGACGCCAAACAAGCACCAAAAGTCATGAAACAACGACAATTGAGATTGTCATAAGTATTTTTCTTTCTCATTTATACGGAGAGTGTCAGGACTCTTTTTAATATTTATTTCACGTAGATCCTTTTTCT
The DNA here is from genome assembly GCA_022664845.1 of Lepisma saccharinum. Taxonomy (NCBI): domain Eukaryota; kingdom Metazoa; phylum Arthropoda; class Insecta; order Zygentoma; family Lepismatidae; genus Lepisma; species Lepisma saccharinum. The sequence goes on along the minus strand of JAGDQP010000972.1, from coordinate 70,893 downwards.
GAATCACGCTTATGATGTAAAGTTCACACTGTGTATTTGTTGCGAATACTCTTTGTCCTTGAGGAGTTCCGTTGTTTCAGGAACTAAGAAAGCGCAAAGAAACCTTCCGAAACAAACCTTGTATATTCTCCGCGTTTAGTTCAATTTTATAATAAGCTAAAAGTGATTTTTGTTGTTCGTAATTACTGGGCTAGAAACCCCTTCAATTACTGGAACTAAATGAAAGTTTATGCAGCCCTCTAAGAAAGGAAAAGCTGTTTTTGAGGGTGAACACCTTCATGATATTGAACTTCCTTGTATTTTGGCTTGACTGTTACATCAAGGCTTTTTCAATCCTATTTTGTATTCGTTAATCACATATCTCACTTTGGCCTGAACCAAAAATGCCTAAGGGTCATAAAATACAATTAAAAATTAAATTCAAACGGTTTACACTCATTTGTAGTTGTGACGTGTTCGTTCAATTTCCAAATATAGTTAGAAGATCAATACTTGGATGTAGGAGCAAATATAATAGTGTTGCCACGAGACGAGACAGACATATTAGAATTCGAGACAAGACGAGACAGACTTCTTGTGTCGTCTCGTTTTCGAGACGAGACACGAGATCAGACGAGTCGTCTCATGAAATGTCTCGTCTCGTGTTTCGAAAAATACAAATATAGCTATTTAATTTGTTTAAAAATGTATTAACTCAGAATAAAATATTTGCCTTCCAAATCTATACCAGCGTTTATTGCTTCAAATAAGAGCTATCGTATAAAAGAAGGGAATACCTAAAGTCATTTTTAAAATCCTTAGAAATAGGTTTAATTCACAATTTCCAATTAATTCAAGCTTAATAATTTTATTTTGTGATACTGCTCCAGATTCAAGTACAATGTTAAAGCATTGATCGAGATATCTATGTATAAATATCCTATATTGTAGAAGCACTCTCTACAAGTTCTCTTAAAATTGTGATCGTGCTGTGTAAAATCTAAAGGCTCGAATATATGAATTTGAATTTTAGTTTTGATCTTTAGGCATCTAAGGCTCAGTCCGGGATAGGGGAGGGGAAAGGATGTTGGAAGGTTTCGGCCAGGACCTATATTGAAGGCGCTATCCCATCATTTATCTGGTGTGACTGAGGAAAAACCCTGGAAAAACCTCAGTCAGGATGGTTGGCCCCTGGGATCGATCCCAGGACCTCCGGTTGCTACGCCAACGCTCTACCGCTGAACTACGGCGGCTCGGTGCTCGAATATATGGAATCAAAGTGTGTATGTGTGTATATAGCCCAAGTGTGTTGATTGTATACCGTAGTGTTGAGGATGGTGACAAAGAGCTGCGGCATTGTGACTAGTGCAGTCACATTGAAATTTGCTTGTTGTGTAAACAGTACTTGATATTTGTGTCTTCGACGTACTTCTGAGCAATTTATGTCCGTGTATTCGGGCCGGTAAAACAAATTTCGAGGTTTCAGAATTAAAAATGCAGTTCAGGGTCTCGAGGAACCTTAGGCACTTAACAGCAGAGAAATATTATCTTGTTAACGAATTGTCCTTGTGAATTCATTTTTATATAGTTTTAAGGCCTTTAGGAACTTTGACTCAGGCCAAATGGATGATAATGGGAGAATTAGTGGAACGAAGAAAGTGGAGGATACGGTAGAACCCCGAGAAAACACATATACGCGATGTTTGTCCACCACAAACCCACATGGGATTAAACCGACGACCACACACACTAGAGGTGAGTGTTCTACGACTAAGCCACCGCGGCACATCCTTGTCTCGGCAGCGGTGTAGCCAGGCAAATTGTTGCCGGGGGCTCGTATTTGCTTAGGGAGCATCCCTACTACGTACTAATACTAGATAGTGTCACATACTTCGTGTTTACCCAAAATAGTTTAACGTTTATTCAATCAAGGTTCAAAGCATAGTGCATGTGAAATCGTCCAGCTTGGCTGTTCGGCCCCTTTGAAAAAAAAATCCCTGATATAAGAATATTCAAAACGAGTATTCTTTTATTTTTATACCAACCGACTGATTAATTGTGGCCATTTTTAAAATGCGACGCATGTCAAAATTTGTGTTAGCAGATTTTTACAGAAGACGTAATCTGTGGACTGTTAGGGGTATATTCAAACAAAAGCCATGCTTTCCAATTACATCTGATTCATAACTTTTGTTCTCTGCATGTAAAACCTAAAACGTAATCCAAATGGTAAAAAAAGTCATCCAAATGTGATTGTCGAAATATAAAAAATTCCAGTTTTCAGGGCGCTTTTTCGCCAGAAGGGATTTAATATTATAGGTGATTTCTTGTACACTATTACACATCAAAGTATATTGAAGGTTTATGAAGGCTGATATCTTCTTCCTTAATATTTTATGAATTTTTGAAAATCCAAAAAAATCGCATTTTATACATATGGAGGCCTAATCTGGGGACAAAGTATACAAATATAATTTCTTCATATACTATATACATTTGCCAGGAAAAACCAAGGTAGAAATTTGAACTTTGATATTTGAGTTTGAAGGGAGTTACAAATTTGCAGCTTGTTGAATGATGCTCGTGCACACCTTGGTAGGAACATTGAAGATCCTTCTCTAATTTGAGACCAGATAAAAATCTAATTATTCCCCAATTTATACACTTATGTCAGGAACAACTACATTAGAAATTTCAGCTTTGATATTGGAGTTTGAAGGGACTCACAGATTTGCAAATTGGAGATGAATAATGCTCGTGCATGCTTTAGTAACTCGTACAAAGAATGGTTCTGAAAAGAAGTATTCTTTATGACTAACAGAATTACGATTTACTACTGTAATGATAATTGAAATGCTCATGTATTAGTAGATGCAGACAGCTGTATAAACGCTTCCCACACAGAGAAATGTGATAACATTTTGCCAAAAGCTTGGTTGCATAATGGAATGAAAAAATGATCATGCAGAGCAGCCATGTTGAAATTGAACACTGGATATATATGTATATAAAATAAGCTCTCTTACAAGGACATTTCAGGATCTACTTTACATATTCATAACGTTCTTGAGCACTTTGGTGGTAATATAACATTAACCAAAGCGTGCATGAGCATTATTCACCCCACAATTTGCAAATTTGCAACTTCTTTCAAACTCAAATATCAAAGTTGAAATTTTTACCTTAGTTTCTCCTGACATCCTGTTAAAACATATATATATATATATATATATATATCTGGTGTAGTAAAAAGTAATCCATTATTTTTGCATGACATTGAAGGCTTGACTTACCATAGTTAGAATGATCCGATTTAGGTCACATATGCGCCGTTTTGTTCGATAACGTGTTGCCATTTGGAGAGTAATATCATGATGCCTCTCTCATAGAAGCCCTTGTCCCTATTGGCAAAAAATTGAGACAGTCGATGTTCACAAGCCTCTCTTGACGCGAATTTTGCACCAGAAAACGTGTTCGCCATGGACAGGAACAGATGGTAATCACTCGGTGCCAGGTCCGGACTATAAGGTGGATGCATAAGAA
>JAGDQP010000972.1:55177-66971 GCA_022664845.1 Lepisma saccharinum | reverse complement strand
TTCGACACGTGGCCTTCCAGTGCGTGGTACATCTTTGACGTCAAAATTACCGGAACGGAATCGACGAAACCAAAATTGCGCGTGATTGGCTGTTACAGTATCAGGACCATAAACACTATTCACATTTGCAGCCGTCTGGCTTGCGTTTTCGCCTTTATCGAAGAAAAACTGTAAAATGTAGCGTATTTTCTCTTTGCTAGTGTCCATTTTGACGCGCGCTCACACAACACTGAGTCAACTCATCACAACTATCTGAACCGTGTTTGTAGTACGCAATCTCATCGTTTGAACGGCATCTCGTTGAACCCGATCGGACTTATACAACGCGAGATACAGATCACTGAAGCCATCAATTGGCAAAATAATGGATTACGTTTTACTACACCAGATATATATATATATATATATATATATATATATAGAGAGAGAGAGAGAGAGAGAGATTTATATCTGGTCTCCCACCAGAGATAAGAATCTCCAGTATTCATACCATAGCGCGCAACCTCACCCTCAATTTGCACCAAATTTGTTGCTCCCTTCAAATTCAAGTATCTAAGTTCAACTTTTTACCGTAGCTTCTTCTGATATAAATGTATAACGTGTGAAGAAATTAGATTTTATATTTTGTTCTACCAGAGATATTGGACATCCAATATGCACAAAATACGATTTTTTGGTTTTTCAAAAATTAAAAAAAAAAACGAAGCATATATCAACCTTCAAGGTACTTTGATATGTTAATATTGCTCAAAAAATCAGCATTGATATTCAGTCTCTTCCTGGGGAGAAAGAGTCCTGAAAACCGGAACTGTTTCTATTTCAACAATCACATTTGGATACCTTTTTGACCAGTTCGATTACGTTTTAGGTTTTCCATGCTGAAGATTAAAATTATTAAGCGGATTTTAAAGTAAAGAATGTTTTTCGTTTGAATGTCCTATGATAAACGGGTCTGCATGTACTACATTTTCCGTAAACGGCTGCTAACACACCCACATATAACAGCATTGATATATATATATATATATTTGAAAGGGGTCGAGCAACCAAGCTGGACGATTTCACATGGACTGACACACAGGTATCGTGTGCGAAGTGTCCGAGATAGTATATCTACTGTAATATACCAATTTTCATGTTGAGGGCACACACACTATTTGGGGGGGCCAGCCCCCTGTGCCCTCCGTGGCTACACCACTGAGTCTGGGTAATGACTTTGTTATACCTTGATCAACATGGTGCACTCTCCTACATTTTACTTTTGTTGGCATGATATGCTGCAATATTTTGCGAGACAAGACGATACAAAACGAGATAGACGAGACGAGACGAGACAAGATAGAACCCTCGAGGCGAGACACGGTGTGCACGAGACGAGACATCCTGAAATCTCGTCTCGTGGCAACACTAAAATATGGACCATGTTTTTATTTCAAGGAAACCTTTTCGGATGGGAATTTGTACAACTCCGGGAGTAATTTTTGTCTATTCAGGGAATATGAAGACTACATCCTATATAGGCTTACCAGACCGGGACAATTCCGGGTTTTGAAATGTTCCAGCGTCCCGGCCGCTTTTGGGTTCTCCAATACTTTTGGTCTCACCCGGATAAAACCCGAAAGTAACCGGGACATCTGAAAACTCGGAACTGTGCCGGTTAAACCGGTACATACTTTGAAGTTATTACTCGCCTGTGCCACACTGAAAAAGACACTTTACGAAACTTTGCTTCCGTTTCTAAAATTTAGATGGCATTCAAATATTAGAACTGCAATAAGGAATTCTTTTAACATATGAATTGAAGGTATTTAACAAGATTCGTTAAAACACCTCGCCTCAGAGTTTGTGACTGAAATTTCAATTCCAACATCGTAAAGAACGTCTGCCATACAAAAGTTCGTAAAAAATTAAACTGATTATATGCTGATGTTATCAGGAGCCGAACATGCAGAATTCCTGGCGGCAAACTTTTTACAGCACCGCCATCAGATTTTTATGAAATGAATATTGAATCCACAAACGCGAAATTCTGAAAACTCAGTACTTAGTTAAATGGTTTTATAATGTTTCTTTCTGCAAGGAATTATAAAAAATAACTTGTATTTGAAAACATCTCCCCTTATACGGATATGGGGAAAAGATTGATTGGCAATGCGTTTGTATCCTATATGAAGACATCAAAACAAGTTATTTTTTCTTGTAGTAGGAGAAGAGAAGATGACTGACTATAAGCTCTGTTTTTTTTACCCTAATGCAAAGGTCTTCATCGTTCAGCGAAGATGATTTATAAACACATGTTAACAGCTTAAGAGTATGGCTATTTAGCTCATGTAATGACATCTTCCAATGGATGGAGCTTGAAAAAAGAATTATCAAATAACAACATACAAGTCATTTAATGAAGATAAAAGAAGATAGATCATGCGGGAAATTATGCCTCACCACACACACTTTCCGATGTATCATTTTACATTACCATTGATCAGGCATTCATAGTACGCTACATCAACGAATGCCATGTCATTAACGTACTTTGGAAACGTCCGTGTGCTGCTCTTCAAGTCATTTTTATTTTTTGTTCACTCTTTTTTGTCTCTCTCTCTCCATTCTTCTACTGTGGTCCGTGAGTACTTCTTTCCCTTCCCATCCTATATACGAGTATACGTGTGTGTGTAAGTGCATATTTTCATATGCCTTACAGGTACATTCTCCAGCACTACATCTAGTGATTCATATCTTTACTTATGGTTTGGGTAGATCGACAGTAAGGTTCGGTTAATTCAGCATGATATTATTTATGTTTTAAGCGTAGCAATACCGACCGAAACTGCTTCTTATTATTAAGGTATGAAGTGCGGTATATATATTAAAAAAAAAATAAAGCTATACGGGTATTCATGTACGAACTCTCAAATTCCACTGTAATTTTCACTTTGAGTCTTCCCACTGTTTCAAACAAAATATTCACTCTAATGTGTTTGTACTAGAGATGAGAATATAACCTGTTTGATCGGTTTTAGGTATATCATTTGATAATTGTCTTTAATTTCTTTTGAAGAGAGCACAGCAACAACACAACTGTTTTCATTTTGTTTTTTCTTCATTATGTTATGTTATGGGGTAAATTATCTCCCTTGTAAATGAGAATGAGAAAGAATGCAAAGCCACTGGATACAGGGGAACTAAAAATAAAGCGAATAAAAAAACATATGTGTTTTAAAGTTTAAATAGGCTGTCAAGAAAATTTTAAGAAAAGTGATTTAGCGTGTTCGTACTGCGGATCCTTCATTACCAACCATGCTTTCAGTTTCTGTTCTGAACTTGTTTTTATCATTTTAAAAATTAAGTTTAAAGTTTGTTTTTCGATTTTATTTCAAACTTAAGTTCTTGGCTACTATCAATGTTTGGTTTTTCATCAAAATAGTTTCTTAATTTCTTATATCAAAGTTGTAAGTTGCGTGTGTCCCAGCTGTAAGTTGCGATTCAAATACTAGTTTTTCTGTTAAAACTAATAGATAATTTAATAGAAATCTCATGAAATATGGCCAATATTATATGTTGAGATGGTGCATAGTCCACGGTTTTTTACTTAGTCAAATGAAGTGACTCATCGAAAATTTGGTATAAATTGGTCCAATGGTATGGATATGGGAACATTGAGATATTATAACAATACGACCTTGTATCCATCTTGAATAAAGAAAACACAGACTACTGACTAGGTTGATTATACTTTAATAACCACAAAAAGAAACTGAAACCTAACAGTTTCGGAAGCATACCACCTCCTTCTTCTGACTGTACGACACAAGTCTTCAGGAGTTATGTAGTACAGTCTGAAGAAGGAGGTGGTATAGTTCCGAAACTGTTACGCTTTAGTCTCTTTTTGAGGCTATTAAAGTATAATCAGCCTTGTCAGAAATGTGTGTTTTCTTTATTAAGGATATTTAATGAATTTGGCAGTTGTCGCAAAAAACTTGGCCCCGCGCTGTATCTTGGGACCAGAGTAAAGATAACCTAGAATCTTCCCCGGGTCATTCAATACTTGGGTGTGCAACAGGGTGGATTTGCATAGTTAACAAACATACACATCAATTCATTCATATCGACCTGAGGTATAGATGCCCAAGGCCATAAATAAATTCAAATTCCATAATACGCGCACAGAATTTGAAATCTATACAGTATATAAATTATAGTTTCTTGAAGAATCGTTGCAGCATTCTCCAAGAATTATCTGTATTAAATGTTACATTTATTTTATTTTTCTTTAGATTTATTTTAGTAATCTGTAAAATACCGTATTTTCTTTGTTTATGTTTGCCTCATTTTTATGATAATAGCAGAAAGTATTAGGTTTATGGTCAGAAATTGTTTAATGGTATTGGTAACTCTCTTTAAACATTCTTCAGCTTTTGATAATATAATTCTCTTTTATGAGTTCATTCTTTCATCTGGTAACTATTTTCCAGAAAGAGCTTGTTTTAAAGAGTGAGTCAACAAAATATCTTGTCTTGTTTTTTTAATGTTGCTATGGCAATAGAATTTAATTAATTATAACTATGATGAAGATATAGTCCTTGAGTAACTATAATAATGTTGCTCAAAGTGTCCCGCAAGATCACTCAATTTCATCATCCTGAGTTTTATTATTAGCTAGACAATATGGATCAATATAAAAATGGAAAATTTTGCTGAAGTAGTATAATATTTCAAAGCTGTATTAACTAAGGCAGTTTGTGCATTTACTTGCTTTTTCCTTTAGACAAATAACTTCTTTTAAGGCCGTTTTAAAAGTTAAATTTTGTGTCTCAACTATGATAGGTTCTCACGCTATCTGGTATGTATGAAACTTTTCGTAAGCTTAAATGGCGTAAAGCAAGAAGCAATTACTGTTCATTTCTATGCGAAAACTTTTTGAAGGTTCCCAAACCCAACCATTAAGCTACCTAATCTAATACATAAGGCTCACGATCTACTGTATGCCTATCTGATATGAATAGAAGAATTTTAGGAAATTTCACTTAACAAAAGGGAAGGATGTTGAACATTAGCATAGGTGTTAACTAAAATCTACTTGTCAAAATATTTAATGTACTTGTTACATCGGCTGCCTTCTTGGAATTGCATCCATTTTTCATTTTTCTGTAAATAACTTCTGAACAGTCACAGAGACAAAAACTTAAGAGACAAAAGATTTCCCATAAAAAATGTCTTTTTCCATTCAAAGCATTTTCTTGTGGGATAAAAACTAAAGCAGTTATTATTTAGACATTCTGGATTTCTTTCTTCTCCATCTGCTAAAGTGATTTCCCATTCACTCTTAAGGATACATATTGCCTGCTAAATTATCAGAGTAAGGAAATTGATGCAACATATTTTCCATCACAGATATTTCAAATTTAACACGATGATGGAACAGAGTTTGGTTACAAACATTAACTAACAAAACATTTATTATTCTACGTACAAATATTTTAAAGATATAACCAAATGTATTCATTTGGTTCAAACGACCAGGTTTGGTTCCTTCAGATATCCTTTGGTTCAAACGACCAGGAAAATCAAATAGCTCACCCACTACTTTTAAAATTAAAGAGCATTACGTGTAGTTCTAAGTTTTGCCCACTTCATGAGTGGAGTGATACAACTTCAATTTTATACAATAAAGGAAAAGTAAGCGTTCTAAAATTCTCGAGAGCACGAAGAATTGAGAGAAACCAAAGATATTCAACCAAAAGAACTGCAGCGTTAAGTCACCAAAACAGCAAGGGGGATGTTGATATTAAATCTGTATCGATTGAATTAAGGTTCCTGGATGTACAATAGTTTCGTTGCAGGAATTTAGACGAAAATATCTCTCCAACTAGTGACGCTACCTCTAAGGACAACTGCTGCTAACATTGAACACTCCTGTAGAATTTATCTCTATGAGGGTGTTAGTATTGTGTGGGTGCGAATGAAATGACCTCTTTGATGCTGATGGGAAACGCACCTCAGCAACATAAACAGGGATCGACTGAGATCACTCGACTAAAGTCACAAACTCAGTATATGTCCAGCAAAGAAGTTGGGGTACCTAGACTGTCAAGAGATAGTTTGTTGTTCAACAGGGCCGTATGAAAATGCATCATGGAGAACATCCGATTGCGAATGATTTTTCTTTATGAATTCAAACTGGGACATTCTGCACAGCAAGCCACAAAAACATTATCAATGCATTTGGGACAGGAATAGCGAATGAACGCACCATTTGCTGTTGGTTTGTCAAATTTCGTTTCGGTCATACAACATTGAAAAATGAGCCTCGTTGTCACGGACCAACATCAAGTTTGCTCAGAAACACCGTGGAAGCGGGCCCTCGGAGAAGTGTTCGTGCAATTGAAGACGATTTAGATATACACCATACCACTGTCAGCCGGCGGCTCCGTGCAATCGGTAAGGTGAACAAGTTGGACTCAAGGGTGCCGCATGAGTGTACACCTGTCAACAAGAATAGCCGTCTGGAGGTGTGCAGTTCTCTGAGTGTAAGGAATAAGCGAGAAGGTTTCTTGATTGTCACTTCATATGAAAAATGGATCTGCTACGACAATTGTAAACGGCCAGGACAATGGTTGGGTGGTGATCAACGTCCAGGACGGTGTCCCGAACCATATCTCCACTCACGGAAGGTGTTGTTGCTGGCGTGGTGGCCTATAGTGGGAGTGATCCATCATATCTTTCTCAGGCGAGATGAAACCATCACTGCATATCGTTACACTGCTGAAGTCCATGAAATGCACCGCAAACCTGTCCGCAAGCATCCAGTAATGGTCAACAGACATGGCGTCCTCATGTTGCATGACAATACGCGCCCACACATCGCGCAAAGACAGATGCAGGCTCAAAATAAGTTTCAATATGAAACCCTTCCTCATCCGCTGTATTTCCCCGATCTCTCTCCCACTGACTACCACCTCTTCCGGCCTCTCGATCACTTCTTGGCAGGGAAGATCTTCCCTGATGATAGGGCGTTGCAACATGCAGTTGAGGATTTCTTCGCATCATCGACTCCAGATTTCTTTCGCCACGGAATCCGATCGTTGGCTGAGCGATGGCAACAGTGTGTGGGTGCAGACGGCTACTACTTCGTTTAATCAGGTTATGTACTTTTCATATTTTTTTTAACCTTTCGAAATGCGCACCTTGGGTGAACATTTCATTCGCACCAGCCCAATATAACAGTCTAGTACCTAGAGATTAGTTTTAGCCAATGCAAGAGGTATTATTGAGACTTGTTTCGACAATCAAGAAATACCCAGTAATAATTTTCTAGCGGTTACGAACACAGATGTTACGATTTCGGATTGTCACTAGGGAGAAACACAGATCGGAGTCCTAGTGCTAACCATACGGATTAAGAATTTTTAAGATTTTCCTCAGTTTCTTCAGCCGGTTACGAGAACAGTTCCTACACTAACACTTTCCATATACCTTTTTCGTCAGAAGAGTGCTTGTTGAGAAATTTTATCTCCAAACGTATGACGGGTTTAAGCGATAGTTCATGCAATATATATTAATTCAAGAAGCTGCTCCAGTAGAACTTTAAATCGTGTGAATACGAGCAAGGATGCACCATCAAGAGATGCAAGTGTGTATAGACACTAGACAGAATTGATGTGTTCAGGAATCTGGTCTCTGTGCCAGGCCACCACACACAAAATGCTCAAGTCGAAGAACAAAGTGAATTTTAGGATAAACTCAGTATCTCAGTATATTTTGAATTGTGTTTGCTTAAGATTTGTAAAATGTATCGTCTTTAAATTTGCAAAATAAAAATTAAATCTAAAATTTTGATGTATTGTGCGTAAATTTGAGATGTTCTGTTTCCTTAAAATGTGATTATGAATGTAACAGTTCTAATGGTATCCAACTAAATTCAAAGAGAAAAGTTTCCAGCAAGATCAGTTGACAGGTTCGTGGGTAAAAGTAAACAATTCAAGCATTCTACTCGTACATGATATAAAACAAAGAGCTTGTACCATAACTCGCGAGAGTTACTAGAGATCTAACACAATTCGTTTTATCATATCAATGAAAATTTATTTTAAAACAATTTTACTCTGCTTTCATTTGTGAAAACAATGTAAACTTGCGTTAGAATCTACATAAAATCATTCAGTTCTACATAAAATGGTTCTACATAAAATCATTCAGTAATTTAAAGTGTTTTGTTGATTACTATTAGTGTTGCCCACGAGACAAGACAAGACAAGACAGACAAATATGTATAGAAAATGAGACGAGACAGCACTCTCTTAATATACGATATACATCTTTTCGAGACGAGACAGCCTCAATCTCGTTTCGTGGACAACACTAATTACAATATTATTTGTTGTAAAATTTCCCTTCCACCATTACGTAAAGTATGAAACAAGCTGGAAGAAGTGTTCGAAGTTGTATTCAGACGATTTTCACTATTTATATACATTAGCAGATAACATCCCAGGGAGAAGGGGAAATCATTTTAACAGATCGTGGCAAATGCATATCATGGTGTTAAGAAGCCTTACAAACAACACTTGCTATTGAAAATGAAATAATTTACCGCTTTGTAGGAGCAAGTTTGCTACAAATATTAAATTAACATTTAAGAAGTGAGTTGGGGGTTTAAAAAACAATTTTTTTTTCAAGTGACTACTCAAATCGCACTTAAAAATTACATTTGCAAACAACTCGAATACTTAATTGAAAGCTCAAAGAATAAATTAGAATACAAATTGGCTACTAAATTGACTGTTCAAAAGGAAAAATTATAAGGACTTCACTTCGATCAGAACTAATATAACGAAAGAAATATGTCACCTGAGCTAAAGTTGTCTAAAGACCATAAAAATATCAATCCCGAAGAAATTCATACAGAAAATCATGCTGGGATTGAATCAAAAATATTTATTTTGTATATTTCACACTTATAAGTGCTTTTACGAAGGCAGAGCTGTTGGTCTTAGGACTGGATTCTAGTAATGTGAAGATAATTTGCAACGAATGGTCAAAAAAAAAAAAAAAAAAATCAAATTCATTCTATGAATATGCAAGAGTGTGATGTGTGTAACCCAAAGCAGCGACTAGGCCGCGGTGACTCAACGGTTAGAGCGTTCACCTCTGGCGCTTGGGGTCGTCGGTTCAAACCCTGCTCTTGCCATATGGGCTTTGTGGTGGACAAACGCCGTGTGCCTGGGTTTTCTCAAGGTTCTCCTGTTTCCTACTATACTTTCTTCATTCCACCAATCATCATCCATCCGGCCTGAGCCAAAAGTTGCCTAAAGGCATTAAAAATTAAATTCAAATTCATAACAGACATAGAGCGTAGTCGTTGTCACACCGGACAGGAAGGCTCAGCGATAGCCTGTTCATCTGTCACTTCCATTAGTCTCAGATTTAAAAAAAGATTAAGAAATCCTTGAAATTTAGTTCATTATTTTTATAATAACGACAATGATTTGATAGTGATTTTATAAAATTTATAAGAAAAATAACTTTAATAATCTGTTAAAGGAACTCTCTTTCTCAAAAAATTAAAATTACTTTTGATTTCCACGGCATAGTTAGTACTAATGAGACACGACCAACGACGTTCCGGAAGGGTGGCTCCTGGAGAATCGTTTTTGTGCATTTTATTTTCAGATCTACCCTAGATTCCACCAAAGAGACCAGAATCTCTTTGAGAGAGAAGTTTAAGTACGTCTCTGGCAGTGCCGGATCTAGGGAGGGCGTAAAGGGGGCAAGCGCCCCGGGAGACACGTTTAGTGGGGCGGCAAACAGCTAAAAATAAAAAAAATAAAAGCTCATAAAAAAGAAGTAAAATCTCCCATTAAATTGAAATTGACCTAAACGTGTTCAGAATTTCAATACCGACATGCTATGACATTTTTATGTTGTTCCATACAACATATCTTCATCTTTAAAATTCAAAACTACGAATCAAGTCAGATAGGCAGGTCTTACTGGAATTTGTAATAGCGATGCCACGACAGGCTCCAGAGAAAATAACAAACGCACACTACGTGGTGCGAGACAATGTTGTGGCCGTCGCGTCTGTCGGTCATGTTGTTTGGCTAAAAAACGATGGAAAAGGCGGCAAAATTTAACTTTGCCGCCTCCCCCCTCATAGGAAAATTTCTAGATCCGGTACTGGTCTCTGGCCATAAAGGTATAACGAAAAAGTTTATTTGTCAATATGTTTGTAATATTTACGTTAACATGAGCAGAGATTTATCCGAAGTTGTCAAATACACCCTTAAAATTAACGGTTTCAGCCCTACACTCCTTAAAATATCAAATGTCTTCATGGGAAAAGAAACAGTAAGCATGGCATAATATATTTCTAATTTCAACCATACGTTCTCTCTACCCCTTTCATCTCACCCTCTTGAATGTCTTGCATAAAGCACTGCCTGCGAGTATTTTCCTGTTTCCTGTTGGTTAATATCTTCAAGGTTTCTTGTGTACTGAAGTTGATGGAAGTTAGATGAAGTTAGGTCATTGAAGCTTAGAATGTCATTCTCTTTCCTCTTCAGGGGGAAAAGAAGTTCATTCAAAATTATATCAGAAGAACATGAACGAGGCATTGTACTGTGCTTACAACTACCATCATATTTTAAGTCGGAAGAGATTGTTTGTTGGTGGGGGTTGCACACGCACTGGCTCGAGATTCATCATCATAAGGTAAGGGGAAAAGAAGCTGGAAGGAGTCTTACAGTTGGCTGAACAGACAGGTGATGGTAGTGCCCTCTTGTCTTCGGGTCGGTGCTTGGCAGTTTTGTTTGTATCCAATGGATATCCACCAAGCTTCAACCATTCTATTATACTTCTACCTGTTATTCTTCTCTCCTATTTCTTCTTTCTCCGGACCTTGTACTGTACTTCTGTAGAGAGAAAAGAGAGAGAGAGAGAGAGAGAGAGAGAGAGGAGAGATATATATATATATTGAGGAACCAAAACTTCTGCTAGAAAGGGAATTACGGGTCGCTGACTGAAAGAGTCAAGACACCGGAACGAAGATGGTCCAATATTAACAGTCGGTTTTCTCTCATTTTCTAGTTAGTTCAAGAATGGTTTTCTGTACAACACAAAAGGTAGTTTGCCTGTCAAGGGGCCTGTGGGGAGGAGGAGGAGGGTAAAGAACAAAAGACGAGAAAGGAGAGGGGGAAGTATTTCTCGCGCTCTATCAGTCATTTGTTTCGAGGCATGGAGAGACACGAGTCTGGGAACCTGTAGGGCACGAGCCAGGCACACGAGCTATATGACTTAGTATCACACTTGGCTTCACTTAGCAAAAGGTAAAAGTACTGCCACAACTTGGTAATAGTAGAAGGGCCATTACCCCTTTAGAATTAAAAAAAAAGAAACAATTGTTTTATAGCGGACTTTGCTTGTTATTCACCCAGTCTCAAATACCCATGGCGCTTGAAACGGGTCTTGACTTGTAATTATTGCATACACAGGTCACCCATGAAGTAGGAAACGATTGAACATTAACACAAAAACACCATACATATTAGTGTGTGTGTGCCATCTGACCTACCCATCATATTGTTGTTAATGTGAGGACAACCCATCATTACTACAACGTTCGGTGCGATGTCTAATTAAACAGTATTCTACGCTTCAAATGCTATGAAGCACAAACTTGGAATCAGCAATCAAATACAAACGACACGAGACTTGAAAACAGAAAAAGAAAAACGAGGTTTCAATACAACGTGGTTTGGATTTATATTATATTTTCTTTTCCAGGCTTAAATTTCTT
>JAGDQP010000972.1:41369-55077 GCA_022664845.1 Lepisma saccharinum | reverse complement strand
GTGGTTTGGATTTATATTATATTTTCTTTTCCAGGCTTAAATTTCTTCTTTTTAAATAAAAAAGAAAAAGGAAATGAAAAGGAATATTTTTATGATATTCTGACACTGACTAGATAAACATATCAACAATTACTGTACAATATCATTAGAGTTTCATCAAACTGATCTCTGAATAATCTGAATATTAATGC
Source organism: Lepisma saccharinum (assembly GCA_022664845.1). Lineage (NCBI taxonomy): Eukaryota > Metazoa > Arthropoda > Insecta > Zygentoma > Lepismatidae > Lepisma > Lepisma saccharinum. The sequence continues at coordinate 54,886 of JAGDQP010000972.1, read as the reverse complement.
CGAAACTTGCTTGGAACAAACTTGGCTCAGAACAAACCTTAGAATCATTTGTTCTTTATAATCGTAGATAGGCTGTATATCAATAAGTCTAGTTTTGTATGTATAAATAATAACAGGTTTTTTTACGTGAAAATAGGAAATTATATCGAAACTGTACCGTGGGTACACCATATTGAAATAACAACCCATTATGGACAGCACAGGAGGAGCCAAAGGAGGATTTTGCGTTCTTATGCTAAGCTACTTGTGTTCCGGATTTCGTACCTATCAGCTAAACGCAACGACACAAACCACAATCGCGTTCAGCTAGTGAGAAACTAAAACTTCAACTAGTGAGTCGCACGGTTAAAACACGTCACATAATTCCGCGCTTGCTCTGGCTCGTGAACAGTGAAACAGAATTTGGCTACGGATAGCTAGGTCTGATAGGTCCCGTAAGAGTTCCTTTGGGTTGATGGAAAAGTACGGTTACGCATACTGCATGATGTCAGGGAAGCACGGTTTATGCTAGTGAGTACTCCATACTGATGTGGAATGTGTTTAGTTAGAAAAGTTTAGAAAAGTTTTTGCTAGGTGTTCCTCCTTGAAGACCATAGACATCCGTACATGAATTTCATCTACCAACTAGAAGATGACGTATTCCAGGATGACAAAATACAGTATCTTGGGTTCGTGGTTCATTGAGCACGGTAGTAAGAGCATTTCAATGGTGTACAGATATGAACCCGTGGGGTACATGTAGGACACTTTGAATGTGGGATCCATTCGTATGGTGGAATTGCTGTCTACGAATCCAACGGAATTACGGACATCTGTGCAGAATGACCGCATGGGTAGAAATACATGTCGACTTCCGACACATATATAGATGCTATTGGGGGAGGGGGGTTAAAGTGGCTCGAACTGGTAGCATCATGAATTTGAGCATGCCAGTGTATGTGCATGGAAGCGTTGTTTGAGGTGATGTTGTCCGGGATCAACAGTGAATAGCCGTGTAGCTTCAAACCGTACTTAAGCAACAATTTTAACTAAAATATTCAGTGGCCACACTTTTACTAGACTAATGTCGCGATGGGACGTTAAATTAAGCTAATTAGTATTGGGAATCACGTACACAGTACTGACAACTTGCGCATTGGGTTTTCATTTCTTGCACTGTTTCATAAAAGCAGAGTATTTCTGGACTTTTCAATCAACCACGCATACTAATTTCACACCTCATTATCTCTCTCGAAAAAACAGTTTTGCCATGTATGGCAAAACTGTTTTCACCAATGTACTTTACGATAAATTCTAGCCCAGATTGATATGTTATATGACCTCCTTAACTAAATAAAGGAGTCGAGCAAGATTCAAAATATTCGACTTCGAGATGGCGGCCATGACGAACGTACCCCTTAAAATATAGTACATTTACCCAATATCCATTAATAGGTACTTGTTTTCCATTATTACAAACATTTTATAAATAAGCGTGTGTTTTCCTACTTAGATTACACTATAAATGCTTATTCTTATGATCCAAACTTTTTGCCATTACGCCCGTCTTTATGGACGAAATACTTTCAATCGTGCTTTCTGGTGGTTTCCTGATGTACGTTACTCCTCTACCAAGTTAGGTCAAAAAAGCGCTTTGAAGCATCGATAAGTTTACTTGTAAGAAGTAAAATCCATTATAAAATACTACAAAATGTTACATTCTGTTTCTGAAGTGTTCCATAGGAATATGAACAAAATCACGTCAAATATCTAACATTGCTTGGCAAAAATGTGTAACCAGCCATAGAAACTTTGATGTATTATAAGACAATGAAGTACATCCACAACATCCTGTATACGCAAGTTAATTATGTGAACTATGTGATAAAACAAACTATTATGGTTATGGATATTTAGTATTTTTATTTACTTACACTAAAGTATAAAGTCGAAAATAAAAGCTGTAACGGTTATCTTGCGCCACTACTGAATTTTGGAACGGGATAATTATACCTGCTTCATTCATAATAGTCTCAGTCAGCAGCGACATATATCTGCCAATAATTCAGAAGGCTCACAATCCCGTTCCTGAACAAACGTGATTGCAGTTAGGCAAATGATGTCCTTTAAGGTATTGTTTGCACTATACTGTTCTTAAACAATGTAACTTTCAGGAAGTGACTTAAATGCAAAAACGTAGGGTAGAATGTTGATACTAAGTCCAAGATATATGAAGGGTGTGGGAGTAATTCATACCTTAGGGCACTCAGCTTCTGTTTAGTGTATTTTTTTTTCTTTTTTGTCATGTGGGATTTAGCTAAGAGCAGACCTATCCTATTGGCAAATGACGGTTGCTTTATACACAATTGTCGGTACGTTTCGTCAATTTCTGCACAGTACGTGACAACCGTAATGGTTTCACGAATAGTAAAGATCTTAGAATGGACAGCGTCCAGTGCTGTCCACTACACTAACAACAAAACCTTTAGTTACGTCAGTGTTTGGGGGTTTCATCAAGCTTCAACGACTGCTCATCTCATTTGCAACTATCGTACATGATCCACTTCTCTTCACACATTACTATGCGATCGAATAGATGTTCATTGTGATGATCACAAACTAATACGTTATTACAGGTGCTCACTCTCCTGTTGTGATACTCCATGAGTTCATGAGCTACCCATTTGTATATTTCTTCACTTTCTCTATTTTTTTGTAGAAGGTCGGAAATGTTTGAGCTAGAAACGTTGAACTGTCAAGTAAGTTCCCTAATGGTGATGCGTGGATTTGCCTCTACACTTGTCTTTAAAGAGTCATTATCCACCCTTGACCTTAGTCCTATTCGTCCCTTTTCTCGGAGACACTGGTCCTTGGCACAAAATTTCGCACTACCCATTCTCAATCTAAGTCTATGCCCCATGCCCTCACTACCTTACGATACGTTTGTGAACTCACGCAACAAAATTACCTTTATCTCACGCAGTTGCAATATGTTGCACTGAGCACTGTGACACGTCCTATGACCACTTCAGTTACACCTTGTATACGTGAAAAGTGTCTGTTCCTGAAACTTTAACGGATATCGGTACCGTACAAAACGGGACAGGGAGGGTTGAATGCGTACATTGTGTATTTCGGTCAATTATTTACGAACAACCTGCTATATGATTAAGTGCAAACTAGAATGTGTGTCAATAATTTGAGCTAATATCTCTCAAAGGAAGATTCAGATAATGGTTCATAGAAAGTTCATACAATCATTATAACATCATATGAAATTATACATAATATTTGTTGTGATTTGAAGAGATTACATGAGCTTTTCAATTTAGAGACTTTTCTCACACGAAGAAAACAAAATTTAGAATCTTATTCATATTAATATTTTAGTTGCGTGTAAGCAACGATATCGAGAATTAGCAACTCAACATGTTCACCACTTCAGTTCCAAACTGGTTTAGAAGTAAAAAGATACCAAGATCACGGGGATGTCCCTTACGGTTTCCATCGTAACTAACATTTAATTCCATGTTTAAATAGACTGGGGGAGAACATGTGATGTTGTTCGCTATTATTAGAGCTGATTTTAAATTATATATTTCTAAAAGGTAACTAGTACAACATTTCCATTACCTACTTTTACGTTACTTCCTATTAAACATTTCACTTCCACTCTAAATTTTACTCTGTATTGATCCTCTTGTTTCTATCCAATTACTTCAGTTTTATTACTACAGATTTGTTCGCTTCACATTAGTTTTATGAGGACTAAAAACTTACAGTGATACAACTGTCTTTCACCAAGCCATGTGGTGGTGTATTCCATTGACTTTTAGAGGCAGGTTCGAAGTCGAACCGTTATGAGGAAGTAGCCTAATGGTTTCTTTCATTTTCACGGATTCATCCTGGGATGGAGTCTGTAATACGCCCTTTTCAAATTCCTTTCCTTGGAAGTTAGGCTCATCTAGGCTAAAGAGATGGAATTAATCCTCAAAGCAGAGCAATTAATTATTTGAAATTAAATAAATCAATAATATTCTTTCTTAATTAATTACTGTTAGTTACCTTTTCTACGCTATTTTCCGTGATTATTTCGGGTTGATTTCACTTTATTTATATCTTATTTGAAAGTTATCTTGAGATTTGTACTCATTATAAAAGAATTACTTTGTGCTCTATTAAACTCATTCACCTAGTTTCTGAGTATCATCATTTAGCTGCTCGATTAGTTTTGCTTCACTTTTTTATTTGTTGTCTACATATTCTTCTTAGGTTATCTTTGATTATGCGTTCTAAATTTATGTTCATAAAGTACTGAAAGTTTGAAATCTACTTTTTAGATGAACTTCAATTATCATGTAATCACCGTATAGTTATTTTTGACCCCTTGTAAGCACAAATAATTCAATACCGACCTTGAACATACGTAAGACGTGCCAAATTTCTTATCGTTATTTCCTAGTCGAAAAGAAACGTTTAAATATTTAAATCTACGCTAATATGTTTTTAAGCGAATCTTGCGAAAGCATTGCTCTGGCTCTCCTTCCTCTTTTGTTAGATAAAACAAGCAAAACTTATGTACCGTTTGAACGACTCCTAGCTTTGCTGGGCTATGCTATTTTCGTTTCTTGGAGTCCATTAATTACTGCTTGTGTTCTTGGGTAGACAGTTTATGGTTTCTATAGTTGAAAGCGGTGAAGATCAAAACCACTGTAAACTTAATTGACTAGGGAAGAATTTCGGAACCATAGAATACAAAATATTTAGGGGCTATTTTATGACGTCATATAAAAATACATATTCTTTTCCAGCTAAAGTTCGATTTGTAGACATGGTTGGGATTTTCCTCTCTCTTACAAATCTTTCTTGTCTATATATTCCGAAGTATCTACCCAGCCTGGGAAATAAACGTACTTGTTTTATGTCTTGCGAGGAGAATTTCTTTTGTGGAAATTGCACAAATCGAACACTGCTTCCAACCAATTTGCAAAGAAAGTATCATCAAAAATTTATTTACTACTTACTACAAGGCCATTGAATTTTATTTAAAGCCGTTAAGTAAGTTTGGCTCAGGCCGAGCGAATTATAATGGGAGAATTGGTGGAATGAAGAAAGTATGAGGAAATGGGAGAACGCCGAAAAAACACACGGACACTGTGTTTGTCCAACATAAAACCCACCTGGCAAGAGAGGGACCCAATGCATCAGAGGTGAACGCTCTAGCACTGAACCACCGCGGACCCCTACAAGTTCATATTTCCACAAGTATCACTCCTGTTTGTCTTTCCAAGAATGTGCTTTCTTTAGTGTTCAGCTAACTCTTGCGTAAGATTTAAAAAGATTCGTACAGCACATTTTCCATAGAAACCCTGAGACCACACCCGTTATTACAATTACCGTATACAAAATTACCAAAAGCATTGTAGCCACGATTGACCTTTTAATAACCATATCTACATATGTCGTGGAAGTTGGAGAGGAAGCTACCTTAATTTAAGATAGAGGATAGATAGATAGATAAAGATAGAGACATACGAAAAGAGGAAGGTTTAGAAGAGCAATGATGAAGGTAAAAGGAAAAAGTAAATGCGGAGAGGTTGGAAACAATTTTCAGCTTTATCCACCGAAAAATCTAGGACTCTGAAAAGATTTTTTTAAACACGTCGAAAAGAAAAAAAATCCACGAGATTGTTACAAACATAAGCGAAAGAATACCGGGCGTAGCCCTCAGGAAAAAAAATAAGGAGGTGGTACAGCGACCTTTTCTGACAAGAGATAACAGCAATCACACAGTAGATCCGACCATAAAACTGGAAAACATCATTACTGATATCTCCCCTTCTTTCCCTCTTAGAACACGCCCCTTGTGATGTTCTTCCCCTTCCACCACCTCCTTCGAAATAAGAGCATGCAAATAAAATGGTTTTTTGAATTAACCTTCTTCTTCACGGACGTTGGCCTCCAGTTCTTGTTTCTCTCTCTCTCTTTTTTCTCTTGCATTTGCTCTTTATTCTTTTTTCTTGAAATGTTAAAAAAAATCTGTTTCAGTTTCTTTCTGTTTCCCTCTGCCTCGTATTGCCCTCCCACTTGTCCATTTCTTGCCCTCTTTTCCATAAAGGAGATTGTCATTGAATGTTTATCGTTATGATGACGTAGTATTTCGGTAACTGTTCAATTCCGGGATAGGCCAGGGAACTGGGCGAAAATTTTTAACAGTGTACCTACATCTTTTTCTTCATGTACTGTACTTCAAAAGTTATTAACATAAAAAGTTGAAACAAAGACCTCCAAGGGTCTTGTGATTTGATGTGTTCAACGAGTTCCTGTTGCTGTACCCAGAGCAGAAGTCCTTATGTACCTGCTCGAGAACATCGGAAGGAATGCAATCACAGGCCTCAAGGTGGCATACACTAGTTATTAAAGATAATCCCAGCAATCGAATTATAATGGTGTGAAATCGGTTGATCTTTGTTGCCATTCCACAGGACCAAGCAAGAAGCTAATACGATTACTAGGAAACTGACTATTAATCCATTGTTCAATATTGGCCCGCAGTGTGGAGGAGACCGATTTTGTTGGAAATAATAGCAGAAAGTGCCATCTGCAGTCAGAAGAGAATGAAACACTGTTCTCTGGAACATTTCTAGATAGAGCTGAGCATTGACAGTATTGTAGATCAATATTGGTCCAATAATAGGATACCTCATGTTACACCTCGCACCAGAACTTTAACATCAAAACTACTTTAAATGTTTACATCAAGTAAGAGTTGTTGTCACTCTAATTCTTGTGGTTATGACTATTAACTTCACCACTGATGTAGAAATTTACCTTGTCACTAAAAAATTGTCCTGTGTGGATGAGGATTCCGCTGATATTGGTCTAAACCCCAGTTGCAGAATTCGACAGGTTTATCGTGATTATGCTCTGATAGTTTCTGCAGCATCTCGACCAGTCCTCGTGGTTAAGGGTATAACGTCACGAACTTCGGATCGGTAATGAGTAGGCAGCCGGATTCAAACCCCACAGCTGCCTATCCTGACTGAGGTGTTCAAGGAGTTTCCACAGTTTAACCAAACGAATGCCAGGATGATACCTTAAGTAAAGCCCTGGAGAGAACTTTACCATCCATGACTCAGTTTGAGCCAGAGATGGCTAAAGATCATAAGTAAGTTCAAATTGAACGGTAGTCATTTATTGATATAAAGAATCGGTCCAATAGTTGACTAGTACCACATTCTGCGGAGAGACATGTGTTGTATTGTGGACCTTTGGTAATCAACGTCAAGATCATTATGAGGTTCCGTTGTCGGTTGCAGTTTTTTCGGGGGACTGCTACATGGCTTACCTTGAATAGTCACAGATTGTCGAATGAAGTAGCAATGTGGCAATGTTGTGTGAAATTGGTGATCTTTTTAGATGTCTGTTGAAATCTACGGTAGTTACATTCCCCAGACATCAGAATCACCTCAAATCTCTTTAGCCAATGCCGTCTCCAGTTAAGTAACTGAACCTAACGATGTTCGGAAGTCCAAAGTCAATTCCAGAATCTGGAACACTTTGCATTCCGGACATTTTCTTCAGGAATCAAACCCGAGACCCGTTGATTACAAGTCGGCGAGCTAAACCACTCATGCTCTGGAAAAAAAATATTTTCTCGAGTGAGTTGACTTTAGTTATGATCACATCTATAGCTCAGGCCTTATTCGTCTCAAGTCTTTAATTTAAAACACTTCAGTTTTGAAATCCGATAAGTAAATTCTGTAATTCCCGAATTACAAAAGTTGGTATTCCGATTCTTGAATCCAAATTTCAGTTCCATAATGTTCTAAAATTCCGAAAACCCTTACACATAATTATGTCTAATCTGATTACGCCAATTCATTTCTGAAGAAATTCAGGTCTTATTTGATATTCATAATGATAATCTTCTTATTGAAAAAGTGACATTGATCCAAGGGTGTGGATTTCACAATTGATGGGATGTTCTTGAAATATTTCCTCCGTCCCCTGTTTGTTGATGGTGTACTTCTGTCTGATTTAATATTCTGGATCTTTTGATTCCCCATGTACCCATTTCTCAATAGTTGGGTTATATGCCATTGACTATTAGTAAGAACATGGTATGTTCAAGCAAAGTATAAGATTATACCAGTTTTCCTTTCATGTTTCAATGTCACTGCCATTACGAAACATAAATTCAAGGTTCGTAAGTACTGTATTATCTAGGCAGGATATATGCTAGGTCAGGAAAAAAAAAATAATGGTGTTTAATTATACAACTTCCGCGATTACCTTGAACAATTTTGGCTTAATTTCCGCAGTGTTTCTTCCTTGTACTCAACATTATTAAATTCTTTGTTCTACCAATTATTTTCTTATCAAGCAGTATTAATTTCATCATTCTGGTATGTGGTAAATTGCAATTGATATTTTGTAGTTTTATTTGTTCCAAACTTTGACAAATAAATTTGTTGTGACTCGAAGTAAAGGTTTCACAAAAATATCCTTGGATGGATTTGTTCGAAAATTATTCTGTGGTTACGCAAATTTGATAAATAAGTATATTTTATAGTAAAGCATACGTACACCTTACTTTCGAGATAATCGGTCAAAAGTTTGAAAAGTAAAAAGATCAAAAGAATTGAATCGCATTTTTCATATATAAAACCAACCATTTAAGTTAAATTTGATTTACTGCATCAGTGGCGATGCCTTCATCTAAGAAACCCAGTAAAGGCACATGGTCTCTAAGTCATATTAAGAGGAATGGAATGGTATGTTTATTTACAAACAATTGAACAATAAAATAAGCATTGGAGGTAATAAGAAAGACATGCAATGAATAAGGTGTCCAAAAGTTAATGTTTACATAAATAACTAAAGCAAATTAAGCTATAGAAATACGATTTTTACTAACTTGTAGAATGCGAGAAATTCGTAGTGAAGAGATGCAGCTTCACCATTACCACTCTGAGGCTGAAGATGAATACATTCGCAAGGCTTAGAGATGGACAGAGGCAGGGATCTCGGATGTTTGCCTTTACTACTATGTCAAAGGCAACGGGAAGCCACCGCATTATTTCCCCGAGTTTCAGGGCATCGTAAGAAAAAAAATTCGGGAGGTAAATTTTCCCCCATTCAAATCTCCGGATGGGGAGGAGTTATCGCGCAAAGAAAGAAACAGAATGGAGTAGAAGAAAACAAGAACAAAGATAGAAAAATATTAAGGATCGGAACCTTGGAATGTGCGGTCATTGTTGGAAGCAGAGGAATACGAAAACCTGAATGAAGAGGTGAAGATAAACCATATTGGCGCCGCAGTAGGACTCAGCGAAGTAAAAATTGGAAGGAATTCGAGATGAAAAGAATGAAGCATTGAAGAACGTATTGTCCTTGGACGGCCTCTAAAAGTAAAGATAATGCTAGTAAACTACATGAATGAGCGCATGATGATGGTAGGGCTGAAAGAAAGAAGGAAGGACTTGGCTATAATATAGATATACATGATGACAACTAAACACCCGGGAGAAGAAATCCAAATAAACTATGAATATCTGGAGGAGTTCATTCATAGAGAAAAGAAAGATCCATGCATATGTCGTACTTATAGACAATTTAAATGAAATGATAGGTAAATAATAAGATGGAAAATCAATAGGGAAATTATGAGTTTGAAATATGAAAACTAAGAGGCCAGACTTTGTAACCAACATTCAATGGTGGTGATGAACACAAGGTTTAAGAAACATGAAAGAATATGTACAATGGCACGTCGAGATAACAAGATGTTTCAGATCGACTAATACCAGTTCAGGCCAGACTGACAATTTGTTTGATGAATACAAAGACTCTTCTTATTCATTCTGACCATAATAAGGGAACTGTCAGCGGTGCAAAACGCAAATCAACATGAAACTTCCACAGCGCAATAATGATGTGTTCAAATGAACACTCCTGTAGTGCGACATTTCGGAATTTAGCGGAAGACGAGTTACAAGATTTAAAGGTTTGCGAAATTTTATAATGAAATCTCTTTCATTATGAAGAATCGTCATGAAAGCTCTAAGTTTCATTTGTGATATTTTGTTCTCAATGCCTGTAGAGTAGGCAACACTTCATACATTTGCATGGAAGATATGTATTTTCCTATGTAACGTTGCGCTGAAGATAATTTATATATTAGATTAAAGTTATTGATGAAATTGAGGTGTTAATTAATTGCACTGGTCTCTATCAAATACGAATATATTATTATATACGTATATACAAGTGATTCAACCGAAATTTCCCATCCCGTTTATTTTGTAACAGATTGATTTTCAGGAAAAATCCACACACACCTCACTTTAAATTTCAAGGGTACCATCGTGATAAGGCAAGACATGTTGCTCCATTTTTTGCAGTCTCGTGGCATAAAGAGATTTTTTTTAAATGAGAACATGGGTCAAGTGTCACATCATGTAAATCGGCTTTCGATTCTATTTACAAAAATACGTGTCTGTCTATTAAATTCTTGAAAGACTCTGCGAGACATTGCTTCTGGAACTCTCAAATATTATAAACTGAAACTTGGTGGGTGAGGTAATATTTTGCAATATTTAACGCTGTGAACACTCTAACTGCCATCATAAGTAGAAAAGAACTCCTGGAAACATGACTATGATAAATTTAAACGTGCTATCTGTATTATACTCTGTGGTCTAATATCATTCAACCCTTGTGGTGAAATCTGTAATCCCGTGGACTTTAGATCAGCTTAGGGTGTCATTCCACGTTGGGATGGGGAACCACGCAGGTCGAAACCCCTTTGCGAAACATCGTGACTGAATTTTTCCTGAGTTTCTTTTAATTTTACCAGACAAATGTCGGGATGGTACTTTAACTAAACCATGGACCCTAACACTACTGATGAACCAGCCCTAGTGAAGGAAGAGTGACCGTCAAAGGATGCCATCCCTGAGACGTGAAGCTAGAATTTTCCAATGCAGACCATAAAAGAGAATTGAAGTCAGTTCAATTTAATTTGGGTTCTAATTTCAAGACAATCGGTTTCCCTAAAGCAAAACCTAGTAAAATAACAAGACATTTAAAAGTCATTTTGACTCTTTTTTGCTAAACATGATATTTTTTGTAATTTGCGAATATGACATGTCACTTGACTCATGTTTATATTTAAGAAAATTTCACTTTTTGCCACTAGACAACAAGAAAATGGGCAGCATGCCCAATGTCTTACCACAATGGTAATTCCTCTTGAAATTAAAAGTGACTTGTGTAAGGATTTTTCCTGGCAATCAATCGGTTATAAGATAAACGGGATGGGAAGCTTCGGTTGCGTCACTGTATTTATACAAGTATATTCCTGTATATTATATTCGCATTCGGCAGAGTCTGCTCAATTAATTAACACATCAACTTCATTTATAACTTTAATTTAACGTACATAATTATCTTCAGCGCAACGTTTCATATGAAACGAGAAGTATCGGGACGGGCGTAAGCCATAGTGCTGTTACCGCCCATAAAATTCATTTTATCATTTATCATGAAACGAGAAATACGTATCTTCCACGTATATGTATGAAGTGCTATCAACCCGGTAGGCATTCAGAACAAAATTTTGCAAACTCTGAAGCCTTGGAACTGGTCTTCCGCTAATTTCCGAGACATAGTACTACAGGAGAGTTCAATTGAACACATCATCAATGCACTGTGAAAGATATGCACTGATTTTCGATTTCCACCGGAAACAGTTCATGGAGACGTTTAGAAACGACACTAACATGACCAGTTAAGTCAATTTCAACATTATGTAATAAATTATATTTTTCATTTTCTGTAACTATTACTTCGTTTTCATGTATTTTGAAAATTGATGATCTTCAAAAACGATTATCTTGAAAAGGATGTAAAATGCTCTTGAAGGTTTACGTCTTAGGTTTAAAACTTAAACTTTGACTCATTCTTCAAACTCTACATTTTGATGTAACCAATTCAACAGTGTTTCATTGAATGCGAGGAAATTTCCCAGGGTGGAAGGAAAGTAGATGACATGTACTCGTAGACTAATATTTCAAGTTTAATGAGGCATATACTGACATAACTAATTTTTCCTTATGGTTATTTATGTAATATTCAAGGAAAACGTCTTTTAATTAAGGAGAAAGACAACAAACAATCCGGATAATAATTGCTATGCTTTCTTCGTATATATGTAAGATTCTAATATGCATGACATAAAATGGAGTGAGGTATTTTTCTTTTTAATATTATTCACGAGTATAAGTAACCATGGCTAGAAATCCCTGAGTTCCATTTTACAGAATGAACCCTGCAAGAGGGAGAAAAGGGAAAGAGAATAACAAACCTTGCTATGGCTAAACAAACTGCATGCGAAACTACTTTCTTTCAATACGTTCAAAAAGTCTCCAATATTCATCATATTGAGAGTTAGCTATTAATGTAAGCAGTTAATTCCCATCCGCTTTGGTGTTTTGAGAAAATCGAATTACTACACAAAGACGCATTGTGCCCACTGACATGGATATTACCTAATGGTTTTGAAATTGGGAAAACAGAAACTAATGTAAACCACCAATACATGATAACGTTTTGGTGGTAGAGCAAGCAAGAGTGCTCCACAATAGTTGCTAATCAGTACATTCTGAAACAGTCTTAAGGAGCTGATAATATAAGATCATAGCTGCAATATGAAGCGATGAACTGATCATGCACTATTTTGGAACACCTTGTGTGAACATGATCAGAACCCACACATGGTTTTGGAATAGCCAATTTCTGATAAACGAGCTTTCACCTATCATTGTTGTTCCAATTGTAGGGACAGATTTTATGATAAAGTTGTGTCAGTTTAAATCATTATGATTTTGTTCTATTGTGCAAACAAGCCTGTTAGAAGAATGTTTGAATTGTATAATTATGGCACCGATCGCAATATGAATACGAATCTACAATTCTTAATATTGATATTCGAACGCCTGTTATTGAAATATAAGTATGTAAAAGAAAAATCCCTTTCGGTAGGCCTACAGGTTGAGGTAGATCTCGAAGTTCTTTTCTTTATTTTCAAAAATTCAAATCTCGCCTTATATGAGAGCTATAGAGAAACTATTTATTTTTTTGTAGATTATTCATCAAGAGCTGTTCAACAATACCTCACAAGACACACACACACACACACACACACACACACACACACATATATATATATATATATATATATATATATATATATATATAATAAATCACAGCCATATTCAATCCACTAGTGGATGAGGCCTCTCCCCGAAGGGAGGAGTTGGTCTACTGCTCCCACGCTGACCAGACGTGTTGGGAGAGGAGAGCCGAAGCTCTCACTGTGATCGCCACTGTATTTTATTCACAGCAGCTCCCCAATTGTCCTCACGATGCTGGGTCAACACCGAAATATTTGAGCCCCCATCGGGAATCGAACCCGGGACCGCTCGCATTGAAGTCGAGCGCGCTACATATATATATATATATATATATATATA
>JAGDQP010000972.1:11897-38866 GCA_022664845.1 Lepisma saccharinum | reverse complement strand
TATATATATATATATATATAAAAATATATACTTTCATGTCGTATCGATCTCAATAGGTATATTTTTCTTCGAAATCTACCTGATAAGGATAATGATATAGTTTAGTGAAAGATTACAAACAAATAGAAATTATTACTATACATTGGAAATAGGAGCATGGTTAGCTACAGGTGAGAAATATTCTTACTACTTCTTTGATTGGTGGATTCGTTGTATTATCCTTCGTACTCAGTATATGTAAGTATGACACTAATGTGTTGTTTATTTTTTTTTTTGGGGGGGGGGTCAACATTACATTGAAAACTATTTTCGTAGCACTTTGAAACAATGGTATTTAAAAATTTACTAAAGGATTTCTTAAGGCTTACTTAAGGATTTCTGTTGCACTTTAGATATTTGCCCGGATTGTAATACTGATTAGCATATAATTTATTTGATTTAAATGAACACAAGCATAGCAGTATTACCAATGTATGAATTAAATTCAGTTATAAGATATACATGTAATTTCTTACAACTTTAAACGTCATGTTAACAGATTCTAATATTTTAAATTGTTTTTGGAAGATTTAACATAATTTCTCTTCACAAGTAATGTTCCAATTATCGATATAAAGTTAATACTATTTCAAAATTCTCTTTCAAATTTTGCGAAATTTCCCTGTGACTTTTCCTCTTAAGCCTTTCTGAGTTCATTTAAATTACCAGTGATTCATTACTAAACAATGTAAATTTTAGCACTTTTATTATGTTGCTTTTACATAAGTTTGTCTTTTATTGTACAGTACTGTATTTCCTTCGAAAATTTTAATTTAAGTTCTCTAAGATAGAAACACAACTTACCTGTAATTGATTACAGAGAGTTGATTTATTGGTATATTTTTCAGAAAGAATAAATAATTCTAAGAAATTACCTTTTACTTGTAGTACATTTTAAACGGAATTTCGGGTGACATATTTGAGTTTTTTTTTGCATATACTAAATTTCATGCAACATTATGCCTCTTTATTGAATATTAAGAACATTTACCAACAGAATCATCTACACAACAACGTTAGCTACAACTTAGTGCCGCAACAAATTCGTTGGGAACCGAATGGATGAGTAGTCAACTTGAAAATTAAAAGTCGGGACACAGTGAGAGAGCACTCAAAACAAAGGACTAAAATTGTCCCTCAGAAAAGTCAAGGTTTGTGACAGTTTCCTGAAATTAAATCATATCGTTTCGGTGGAATGTTTTAGTGTGAAGTCGATGTTTAGGCAAAGTTTCAAGAATTATTTTGCATTCTCTATGGTTTATTATTTAGGTAGAAATAAGTTCGAAGAGAACTGATTCTGTCTTATATTTTTTAAAAAGGTATTATCATGATTATTATATGTGAGCACTCCTTAACTTAAGAAAATGTTTTTTTTTTTTTTTAATCTTTTGAAAGTTCACAAACCATATAAGCAAATATTCAAAACCAAAGTAGAAATCTTGTCCATATTGTTAAACTTAACATCCAGATGGCATGGCATGTAGTAACTGACATTTACATATCAACGTGTTCTTAAGAAGGAACTACGTAGGTCATTTACTATGTGAGGAAGGAACATTCGAAACCTTGAACGACCACTCTAGCAAGGTTTTTTCATTTCCATGTGTCATATACCCAAGTCAGGGAAATTATCTTCACTCCTTCTCCAAAGAGTAATAACACAGTTAAATAGTAAATATGAACCTGAGTCTTTCGATGATGTAACATCTATAAATATAGAAATGTTAGCTAAGTTTTCAATAAGAGTACTAAAAACAAAAATACGAAGGATGTAAATTTCTCTTAACTCACATTTTCTGATAATATTAATGATTGTGATTCAACATTGTTTAGTATACCAGGTGCGTAAATATGAAACCTGAATTTATGTACAGAAAAGACACAGTGATTGCATGACAATGTTAAGAACTATTTTATTCGAAGTATTGGCCATCGCTAGCCATACATTTCTGCCATCGTTCCGGCAATGTGTGAATGCCAGACAAAAAAAAAACTGTGCCTTTTGTGCTGCAAACCAGTCATCAAACCATCTTCGTAACATGTGAAGTGCTGGTCAGCAAGTGCGTGTCCCAAGGATGCAAATAAGTGAAAATCGGAAGGCGCCAAGTCTGGTGAGTAAGCCGCATGCGGAAGGATTTTCCAGCCAAACGTCGCAATCGTTTCCTTGATCGCTTTTGCTGTGTGGGAGGGTGCATTATCGTGAAGCACAATCACTTTATGTTGTCTTTGGTCATATTTTGGTCGTTTTTTACGCAAAGCTTGATGCAAATCGATCATTTGTTGTCGGTAACGTTGGGTACTAAGGTTTCGCCAGGTTTCAGCAGTTCATGTAAAGATCGCACCAAACACAAAGCATTGTCTTCCGTCCGTAGCGATTTGGTCTTGCAGTCGATGTCGCCGATTCTCCTGGAGTTACCCATGATCTTTTACGCTTAGGATTCTCCAAATAGATTCACTTTTCGTCACCAGTCACAATTCGATGGAGAAATTGTTCCCTTTTGTAACTCGCGAGCAGAATTTTGCAAGTGGTTTCTCGGTTTTCCTGCTGTCGTTCAGTCAATGCATGTGGAACCCATTTTCCCACCTTCTGAATCTTGCCCATGGCTCTTGAACGTATGAAAACTGCTTCTCGTCTCCCATTTAATTGATCCGCGAGTTGTTGTTGTTTGAGCGTCATCCTCATCCAACAAAGTTTGCAATTCGCTGTCTGCAAACTTTTTCGGTGGTCTTCCACGTTCTTCATTTCTCACGTCAAAATCGCCATTTCTAAATTTTGTAAACCACGCATAGCACTGTGACTTACCAAGAGCATGATCACCGTAAGCTTCGACAAGCATGCGATGCGATTCTGCAGCAGTTTTCTTCAAATGGTAACAAAAAATCAATGCTGTCCGCACATCGTAGTTTGTAGGTAGAAACTGCGCCATGTTCAACGCTAATAAACACTACACTATGACATGAAACTTGTCTGGTTGTGAGTTGCAAATCGTTATCAGCAGTCAAAACGAGCAAGTGGCGCCAGGGACGCAGTTTTACGGTAACCACAGTGACAGCTAACGCCGTCTATGCACACATTCCGGTTTCATATTTACACACCTGGTATATATTGGTTGGCTCATTAGTGTGGCCCGATTTTTTTTTCAGACATTGGGGTTTGAGTTGTCATACCAATTAATGTCATGCCAAATATGGCCGTCATAAAACAATATTTAATCGGGTCACTGGACCTCTAAAGGGCTTTTTTTTTGCAAAACAAGGAATAAAAATATTATACGAGTTTCCACATTTTTGGGTTAAAGTAGTTATGAAAACTTGTGCATTGGAACGAAATTTAGTCATATCAAATGTGGCCCTTCTTGGCCGTCAAACGTTTTTGGCCGTTTTCAAACTAAAATTTTCGTGAGCTGAGGGGCCCGGCTAGATACTCTTTGATCCGGCTGTGTTTCGGCGAACAAGCATAACATAACATTCTACAACTTTTGCACGCTACTCAAACTCAAATTTCTAGCTCTTTTCAAAATTATCATTTTCTCGGGCCCCCGGGACCCGGATAAATATTTTTTGATCCGGCTGTGTTTGGGGCTACCAAACATAACATTCTATAACTTTTGCACGGTACTCAAACACAACTTTTTAATTATGTTTTTTCTAGGGTCCCCAAAATGGCCGTTTTTTAAAAAATTGAGTTTGAGTAACTTAGAAAAGTTTGTTAGCTGAAACACAGCCAGATCAAAAAATATCTAGCTGGACCCCTTAGCCCGCAAAACTTTTAGTTTGAAAACGGCCAAAAACGCTTGACGGCCAAGAAGGGCCACATTTGACATGGCTAAATTCCGTACCAATGCACAACTTTCATAAATGCTCGAACTCAAAAATATGGAAACTAGTATAATATTTTTATTCCTTGTTTTGCAAAAAACAATTGAGCCCTTTAGGGGTCCAGTGATCGGGTTAAATATTATCTTATAACGGCCATTTTTGACATGGCTTTAATTGGTACAAATGCACAACTTTTGATGACAACTTGAAACCCAATATCTGAAAAAGAAATAATAATAATTTCGGCCTACTCTATTACTCATGTAGCACCGACGACTGTTCTTCAGTTGCCACAATGTGATACTAGAATCTTTTGTGCAAGTAAACACTCTTAACTGTTTTCGGGTACGAAATTACAAACAATAAATATGAGCTTCTTTAAGTTCAAGACAATTGTGTAGAAATGCAAAGAGAAAAAAGGACTTCTCAAGGAAGACTGATACCAGAAATATCACATTTTCACAAAATAATAGCATCGCGACTATACTGGACATGTGGAGATGTTGATTGATATTGAAGTTCACTCGCATCAATGTTGTACGTTAATAGTGCAAAGGCTGATGTAGATCTCTGGACGTAAACTGTAATTTAAAATTATTCGTCTAGAAGGACAACTCAGTTTTGAGTGCACATTCCGTGTGCAAGGATTGTTGGTAAGTAATGAAATTCGAATGCCTGTTAGAAATGAGTATTACGAGTTTTGAAATTGTACTAATTTATATATTTCCACATTATGTTAAATTGGCAAATAATTTCATATTATAATCGCATATTTCCACCTGACAGTAAGAAATTTGGAAACATATTTTTCGGAATTCTTTACGTCATACAACATTTATCACTAATTGTATCGGTCTCTCCTGAATAATGAGGTACAATTTAATTATCCTCCCTCTTGCACAAAATCATCGATTGTCGAAGAATTTAATCCTATCTGTTTACTTTTCTGTGAAAGGTTTTCTCTTTATCGTTTTATTTATTTATGAGTATATTTGATTTACTGTTAAGCTAAGCATAATAATTATCAGTTTTTAAAAAACCTCATAGCAGAAAATTAGCTGTAAATGCTCGTAAAAGATATGTTACCTCACATGATTAGATGTTGAAGCAGCAATTTCATGAATATTAATGTTTTTAAACAGCAATGAGTAAAGGAAAAGGGATGACACATTTTAAGGCCTTTCATGCATCTTTTCCACGCGCTCCCAGCACTACAATATTCTCAAGTGTTTTACAATGAGGAAATTCACATTTGATCTGTGTTAAATCATAGAGAACTAAGTGATACGGAAGAAGTTATCAGAAAATTGAAAATTCTCACACATTAGGAAAATATCGATTATCCAAAAACTTATTATTCCATCATCAAAGGTAATATTTGCCGTACTAACACGCATCATTCCTGATGTAAGAAGATGTCAACACTGTACAATAATATTTTCCCCAGAACATAATAACTTAGTTCACCATGGTTGGATATTTAATTTGAGGGAACGTTACTTATGGTAGATTGGATACATTCCACAGTATTAAACTGATTTCAAACAACCACAGTTTTCAGTATATCTTAATGGAAAATGTTATTTTTACTCACAAACCCACAATATTATTAGTAAAAAGATTAAGAAAAAAGCTACAGACTTCTATGAACCACACGTTCAACTACAGGGAACCCAAAGTAAACTTAGTAGCGTGTTTGGTACTTTAACCTAAACTTTAAATTCTGAGTCTTATTCAACCAATCGACTTGCAGGTCGTTGTGTGAAATGTCGAAGCCACTGTCAAGAATCTCTTCCCTTTGGCTGCGTTTCTAGACAAATTATTATTTTTTGTTTCACTTAGTTCATTCTGGTTGATCATATGACACCCACCACATCCAGATACCCTCATCCCCCCACACACTTAAGTTTGTGCTTACTAGGTGTTTGTATTAGATGAATGCAATATTTTAAAAATAAACTAGTAAGTACACATTTTGATTACGGTTGATTATGTTATATTAAGAATCAATTTCTTACACTGTGTCGACACATATATTCCGAATATTATAATTTTACTGTTCCTGTGTCTCTCAAAGTTTGTAACTAAATGCCAGCACAGTTCACTATTTTATTTCTAATTACAACGAGCTTTTTAATATGTCTTTAATTGGCATACAAAACTCTCTACAAAAAATAATTTTATTACAAGTTGGCAACGCTGCTTTACACATGACGACTCATACCTTTATTTTATATATTACTTATAGTTAGTATTATGTTGTACAAGTTTAGTTAAGATTACTTCAACCATCATAAAATTATTAAATTTATACTTAAATAATACTTTTAATTTTTTTTTGTCAAATTCAAAATTCCGAATTCCATAGCCCGCACAAAATTTTAGTAATGTACATATCTCACCATTTTGAATCAGACGAATTATGATGTAATTAGATCTCTGTGGCAACTATTATGAACTTTCTTTGAGAGTAACAATTATAAGTAAATGAAGTTTTGCGTTACTTATTATTAAAATTTGCGTTACCATAGTTTCACGATGAAATTTCGTCCACATAATTCAACAGCATTCCACGTACAATTTTTATAACGGTACCATAAATTTCGTAGTTGCAACGATACCTTTTAACTTAATAACATGAGGTAGAAGTTGCCTAACAGATTAAGAAAGGTAATATTATATGTAAAAAAAAAGCCGATTATATTGGTTTGTAATTTTTTTTGTTTCTGTTTATATCGACTCATTTTCAATAATTACTTGCTTGTTATAGTTCTTCTTAAGAATCTCGTTATTTATACAAGGTTATTTTTTCTATGGATATCAATATCCTTTTTTACTCAGAGAAAATATTTTCATAATAACAAGTAAGAATATGACTCCAACACTTTAAGTTGGTTAACATACACATTAATTTTGACAGCAAAGGTATCTTGAATTTTTACATATTCAGTAGGGTATTTAGTAAACTGTATTTTGTGGTTTCCATTTCAGTTGTCACTTTACACTCTTTGCATGTATGATTTTAAAGAAATATGGGGTAGGAAATAAAATTAATTTCAAGATAATGTCACTTCTGATTAGATGTCAGATAAATTTTGTAAAGATTTTTTAAAAAAGTATTGCAGTTGACTTCAACAAAAATTATAGTTATATAGACACGCAATACAAGGAAGGAAAATTATGAGCTGTCTTGCCATAAATATCTGAATGTTACTTCTTTTGAAAATATTTCTGTGATTGCTTGACTGATGATAAAAATCAGAGTACTTTGTGCACTGAGTGAAAGAGAATACCTGTACAAGACATTTATTTGTTGGAGTCAACCACCTATTACATCTAAAATGAGAGGAAGGGAGGGGTAGGATATGAAGGAAAGAAGAAGCCTCAAGTTGGTAATAACAATATAATGTTTGCGTTTTAGAATTTGGAATGGTTTGTGACACGTGTACAAGTGGCAATGTCTGTTTCACTTGGTTTCCGATTATCTCTACCGTGAAATCATCATTAACGTGATATTTATAAGGTCAAAGACACATTATATGTATGTATATAACATACAGATGCGTGAATGTATTCTATTGCGTGTATATATACCATACACGAGATGATGTTTTGACCTGTTATAATATATTACCACTCGCTTGCACGAAAGATTGAAAGATCATGACAGTAATCGTGAATCAAATATTTTTTTTTATTCACATAGAAGATAAATCTTGACAATATCTTTTCTTGCAAAATTGTTGCTTCAGGTTTCGTCTTCCTTTTGTGACAATGTTTATTAGACAGTAAGTCTATCATTACCGTTTCAACAGAGTAAATAACCTTTAATAGCAGTGTAAAACAATAACCAACAATTTGTGAAATATAATTAAATTTGTGCTTCCAATAGTGCTTACAAACTTCGAGAGACATAGGTACCTTGTGTTTGTTAAATAAACAAAATAATTTATTTTTTTAATACTGCTGTGTATACTTAAATGAATATATTAAAACTTGGGAATCTTGTGTCTTCATTGAAATTGGCTCCTAATTTTGCAAAAAACTAATTTTGTATACGAAGTCGCTCGTTTGTACAAAATTTCTGAAATTAAACTCAGGAGATTTATAATTTAGAGCTTTACTACGCTTTACTACTTTGACCATTTTGAACAAAATGAAGTTAGTCAACTTCTAACTTTGATATATACTCTTTAATGCCATTTTAAAAAAAAACATATAGAAGTTCATATACAAAGTCAAAATTGGTTGATATTCCAAAGATAAAATGGACTGTTTAACCGAGATATCATTTTGAGAAAAAAAGCGATACACTAATTTGAATGTACTAGATTTACAGAAAGATACTTGCTTCATCTTCGTTCTGTATGGTGATATAAAACAGAACTCTTTACTCCGATTACCCACTATCTAATTCCACGCCAGAGTAAATCGAAGTGTTCTGCTTTTAAAACAAAATACCTTAAGGATCTAGTAACGTGTATAGAGTTGTTAGTTCTATGTATTTATAGAATCAGGATTAAAAGAGTTATTGTGGATGAAGGAGTTGCGTTCATTACTTTTCAATGAAGAGGTCCCACCTTAGACTCTCTATGAAGAAACATCCATGTTGTGTTTTCGAATTCAGTTTAAACTGTCCATTCGATTCTTACAACATTATTTAATCCTATGGAAGGCAATGGGAGACTAGCATCTTACCCAGGGACCTTATAAAAATCTGCTTTCGGGGAGAATACAAATCACAAGCACCAACATTATTTCAGCGTGGTTCGTAGAATGCAACTAACTTCATGATAAGTCTAAGTCAGGCCTGTCCAAATCGCGGTTTGATAGTCAATTATTTGTGGCCGGTGAGTCTTTTAGGTTGAACATCTCTGAAAAGAAACATTTTTTCAATACGCGATTAATTAACGTGTTCATTTTTCATACTAAAGCATACGTTAACGAGTAGTTTGTAAGTGAGAGCTCCAACATAATTAAACCTTTAAAGAAGTTTAATGAAATCTGAACTAGGATGTTAACAACATATGACGTACTACCTTTTATCAAAGCAAAGATTCAATTCTATGTGGTTTTTATAGCTATATTTTGATTCTTTACAAAACGCCATGAAGTAAAATATTTGAATACTTCATCTATTCAAAATAAAAGTTGGTGAACAAATATGTTGTTTCAATATAAATATGGATCTACAAATGAAAATGTTGGACACCACTTGTGGGCTAAGTAGGTAACAAATGTCCGCAAAGTTCTTTACATATGTTAATGCGTCCTGTCAACAGCCAAAATTTGGGCACCACTGGTCTAAACTTATTTACTTCTGGAGATGGCTCATACACTCACTCATGAAACAAAGTCCCTTTTACATTTTCACCACGAAAGAAAATTATCGGTTTAAAATCAATAATAATTAATCTACTCGACATTTGATAGATAACAGTAAATGACACCAAAGTAATCATAATGCAATTACTTCTCATTTTATAATGCATCAAGTTTTATCAGAAATGGTAAACTGAATTATATGCATTTGAATCACTATTAAGGAAAACCAAATGAGAGATTTTCACCTATACCGTAAGTGCCAGTAATCAGTGAGTTCTTTTATAATCCTCTTCAGCAGGTACACCAAAATTGACTATAAACACAAAAAACAGTCGTTCTGGTAAACAGTTAGTATCCATAAAAACATTGCGTATTGGACGGCATTTACAGTAAGTGTTTTCAAGGGTTAGAGCTATGATATTCACCCAAAAATGATTCCTTTTCATACACTGTAAGGAGTAATTTGAAATTTCTTATATTCTAGGGTATGATCCCCCGAGATCATTTTTCATGAGCAGATTATTATCGTAATCATTAGTAATACATTTTGTGTATTTATTAGGCAGTAACTAATCAAGATTGAGTTTTGTTCATCCATAGATCAAACTTTACTACAACCGCATGTTTAGCGGTTACTGACATGTTGAGACAAACAAGAGGGATGTAGATATAACATAGAGTTCTTGATAACTCATTTGAACGACAAAACTTTTAAGAAGACTGGTTATCTTAATAAACTTGTCCTGTTTTAAAAACGTACTAATCTGACGATCTAAAAGCCACATGCCTTCTTCTGTACTTAGGTACTGAATGTGGGTCGAATCATTTGGATGACCTATCCACAGAGCAGTAGGATAGACCGTTACCAAAAAGTTAAAAAAATGTAATATTTTTTTAATAATTTTAAATTAATATGTTTATTATATCTGAGAAACTTAAACCCAAAATGTAATTATTACTTGATATGCATTGTTTATTTGAACAAGGATATTAACAACAAAAAGAAACGAAACCAATAATCTTGTACAAGAAATAGTAACTTTTGTCTTTCGAACTAATTTATATATTCAGCGATGTCTGATAATGAATAACTTCTGACTTATATTTTAAATTTTAAATACATTTTTATTCTTTCCACGCAACGCTTAATTAGCTAGTGAGAGCTTAGTTCGTTATCTCTAAACTCAATCTTTTTAATTCAAATTAACTTCTTCAAATTATTATAACATATGACGATGCGGAAATGTACATTATTAGAAGAATAATTTTCTTAGACAATACTGTTTCAAAAGCAAACTTAAGGTCATTTCATCAATCCCGAAAAAGCAATAAAACTCTCTCAAGTGCAGAACAAGATGGCGGCACGCTTGCTGGACATTGGATGATGATGATGTGGAGTTGCAGGTGGTTTACAGGTGTTTCCAGGTGAAGAGAAGGACTCGAAGCGTGGAAAGTCAAAGGAACGTGAAGGATCTTTCCACAATGGAAGCCGATATTCTGCATCAGTCAATGATTCCACCTGGCTTAAACGTTCCGTAGCCATGATTTTTCTGCGTGTCCACGTAAACATGGTGCTTTAACACATGTTTCTATTGCATTCATCTTTGGAGAGAGAGAGGAAAAATAGTTCCTAAAGCTGTGCGATATTATTTCCCTTCCTCTCACTTCTCTTCTTTTTTCACCGTCAAGGAACTGATTTTTCAACGGTTTTGGTTTAGTTCACGCCCTTCAGTTTCACCTGTAAGCATAGTTTATCTTTTTTTCTCACTGAAAAACATCAAGAATAGCTAGCACAAGGATGTTTACGCAATTTGATTTTTTCGTTCTATTCTAAAATGTTTATTCAGTGTGAAGTTACATCAAATTAACACATACCTAGACGTTCTTATTATCCTTGTCTGGATTTCGATTTATAAATAATGGCTTTTTTGAAAGACAAATTCAAATTCTAAATAAAGAAATTCAAATTCTAGCTCAAATTGACTGAAGTAGAGTACAATCTATTGGACAGATTATATCAGAATAGTCTCAACATAGAACTCTGTACTTAAAACACACGTAGAGTCAAAAGCAGTAAGTTTTATGAAATGTTTCTTAGCACATTATCAAATTTAAATAAAAATTTCTATAATAACATGGAATTTGCTTGTTTTATTCGAAGGTTTTGAGTCCCAAATATTTTTATTTTACAACTTCCGTATTTTAGGAAGCTCTTAACTATTAACACTTAGGGTAGACTATAGACAAAAGTATGTATCCATAAGATTTCGTTCACTATAAGTTTTCATAGTACATGAATACCGTATCAATAGATTTGATACGTTTGTGCGTCCATTTTGGCTAACTTATAAGAGAATAAAACATCAGACAAACCTATTTCTTGTGAAAGAGACTTTCATTCTAGCGTTTACTGAAAATGTTATACCTTGTTCAAAGTGTATTCCTACAAATGGAATCATTGAAATTAAGAAGGATAATATTTCTGACGTTCATTTGGGAAAACTAAAAAGAAAACTGTTTTGCAAATAAGCTAATGGTTGGAATAAAAAAAAAGTATAATTACGCAATATTCATTGGTCTTTTGACATAACTTCGTAATTATAGGTTATTGCTTTTAACCATCAGCTTAACAGCAAAACAGTTTTCATTTTAGTTTTCCAAAACGAATGTCAGGTGAAATATTAACCCTCTTAATCTCACCGATTCAATTAATCTTGCATATATTAACAATTGTTTTAACTAAATGAAGGATACTACAGATTTTCTCTATAAACGAGTATATCATACTTTAGCACAGATACCTTTTAGTCCCTAAAGCCAGATAAAAGCTACATATACTCAACTTAGCTTACGTAAAGAATAGCCTAATTTCTGCAAAACGAACTGTTTTTGGCTTTCAAATCTTTTAAAACGTGATTGCTCTAAACTCGTTACACTGATAGTATGAATAGATTTTCATAGAATAGCTGATTTTTGGGCACATTGAATAACTGAACAGTTCCGTCATGTAGGTAGGTAAATGGGGCCTATATTTTCGAGTCAGCAAAATTTACTTCACACTCTACGTTTCAGATGATACACCTACCATAATTCTTTCGTATCTGATAAGGTATAGACAGACCCTACATACATCTATCAAAATATTTGAACGCGGAAACATCTGCGAGCCTCAATCTAAGATTCCACGAGGAAATAAAAGTAAGTGAATCATTTAGTGCATGCCAATGAACGGAAACGTGTAATATGCATAACCTAAAGATGCATGGAGGAACCTGAAATTACAATTTAAATAAATGTATCCATCATCCACACACCAAGAGCCTTAGACATATCTTCTACATACATAAAACTTCGGAGCTTACTTTCAATTATAGGTCCCGTCCTTAAGCCATCATCTTCATCCTATGGTAGATAATGGCAAACCACCATCGGCTCACCTTGTCCACGAATCTTCAGGTCATATTCATGCCTTCGGAGAGAACACCAATCATCATCGTCATCATTACATTACACAGAGGTAAGCAAGTAATTTTGTGTGATACAAAAATATATTTATTGTGGACAAAACCGAAGCGCCCCCGTATAAATTAAATAATAACGTATACAAACGAAAGAGTTAAAATCATAGGGACAAATGGAGGTTACTAAGCGAATGCCGGGGCCTGGCAGTTTCAGAGTCAAAGTCATAGATTTTCCCACAAGTGTTCATGACTATTCAACGGTGCATGACTATTCAATCTCTGTCGAACTTGTGGATACAGAAATATCGTAGGGGCATAAATGGAGAATACTAAGTGATTGAAAAGGGCCTGCCAGTTTTAGAGTCACATTCATTGTTTTTCTCATCTGTCGAACTTGTAGTTTCTGAGATCTAGGAGGACAACAAATGGAGAATAATAAGCGACTATTAATAGAAAGGTCCTACCAATTTTAGGGTCAAAGTTGTAGATCATTCCACGGTTTCAGACCATTATGAATCCAATGGTGTGTGGCTTGGCTTATCTCTGTCACATTCATAGTTTCCTCATCGTTTCTGATCATGAGGAATCCAACGATAAAGGAAATACGTGAAAACCATTGAGGTACATCGCTTTGAGTCGAAATATGTTGGTTTGGTTTAAATATTCCCATAGTCGTCGAAGATATAGGAAAAAGTCCATTTTCTCAAGATAGCGGCCTGTGGTACCAAAAATACATGAAAAATGTTCAAGTACATAGATCGGAGTCGAAATATGTTGGTTTGATAGAAATTAATTGTGCACTGAACACCGACGATATAGGGAGAAGTCTATTTTTTTAAGAGGACGGTCGAAGGTACCGAAAATACATGAAAACCATTTAAATACATTTAAAAACGATTTAAATAGACCTATATTTAAATTGGTCTGAGTTGAAATGTGTAGGTTTGGTCGAGATGTTCCCAAAAATACCGAAGATATAGGGAAAATTTCATTTTTCAAGATGTCGGCCGAAAATATGAGGAACAGTCAAATGAAAACCGAACATCCTCTACAAAGTGACAATGTTTGATTTTATTTTATTCAAAAGTAATTGCCAGAAGTGTTATACATTTATCCCACTGGGAGACGAGACGATCAATTCCAGTCTTGTAGAAAGAGGTAGGTCGCTGACGGATCCACAATCTCACCCACTCTTGCACTTCCTCGTCCGACTGTAACCGACGTCCACGAATGTCTTTCTTCAGGCAGCCAAAAGTGTGGATGTCACAAGAGGAAGTATCTGGGCTGTACGGAGGATGTTCAAGTGTTTCCCAGCCAAAACTCTGAAGCTTATCCCTTATCAGATTGGCAGTATGGGGACGGGCGTTATCATGCAAAAGAATGATTCCGTCCGACAGCACATCAGGACGTTTTGACTTTATGGCGTGTCGCAGTTTCTGCGACGTGTCTTCATAGCGCTTCGCATTGATTGTGGCTCCACGCTCTAGGAAGTCGACAAGCAGAGGGCCCTGATGTCAAAGAAGAAGGTCATCATGACTTTACCGGAACTCGTATGGGCAGCTTTGGATTTTATTGGCGGGGCGGAATTGAGGTGTTTCCATTGTTGACTTTGCCGTTTGCTCTCGGGCTCAAAATGGTGGAACCAAGTTTCATCCCCTGTAACGATACGTGACAGAAACGCATACTCTTCCTCGTGCTACCGCTGCAGATGATTCAGTCATGCAGCCATTCTGTCAATCTTTTGTCCCTCCGTCAGTTGATGCGGAACCCACTGCGCGAAAATTTTTCGGAACGGCAGGTGATCTTTGATAATGGCATGCACGGAGCCATGGCTAATGCCGACCTGAACACGAATTTCTTCCTCTGTAATTCGTCGGTTTTCCAGGATCAGACCATCAATCCGCGCAATCACATCAGGTGTAATGGCTCGATGGACCTGTCCTGGGCGCGAATCGTCTTGCAGTGATGTGCGTCCTTCGCGGAATCTCTTCTGCCACTCGTACACACTTGTCAGGGACATGTAGTGTTCACCATACACAGCAGACATGCGACGATGAATTTCGCGTGTTCCAGCACCCTCGGCCACCAAGAAACGGACCACAGCTCTCTGCTCTTCTTTGCTTGTCTCGATTTCCAATGCTGGACGAACACACTTTTCACTACGCTCACCTCCAGAGCAATAAAGAAACAACTGTGTAGACTTGTGCGTTTTCACTATAGATTTCTCCTACCCTACAGATGGCAGTATCGATACGTAAAAACAGTGTTGCCAACTATTGCGAGGAATGTGTTTTATGGCGGGTGTTCGGTTTTCATTTGACTGCCCCTTAAAGCTCGAATACGTGGAACCGCTGAAGTACAATAGTACGGGTAGAATATATATTAAAACCAATTGTGCACGTCGTTCTGAGTCAAAATACGTTTGTTTGGGCGAAATATGCCTTCTGTATGAATCTTAGTCGGCAATATTGGATTCAACATAGCGACTTTTTGATTATTTAAAGTGTTTCTCGTAACCTAATCTTGATAATTTACTTCTACGCCAAATTTCACTTGACTAGCTCATTTGGTTATCGTAACCAGACTCTCCGGGGGACTTCGCCCTCATGGTACAGATCCACCCCCATACACCCGGGGGATGGGCCCATAAGGGAGGTTTACATTTATTGTAATCTACTCTTTGTCATACACTTTCATACCAAATTTCGTTTCTCTAGCTTCACTGGTGTGGAAAATGTTTTGGACGGCCATTTTGGATTAAAAATGGCGACTTTTATCGTTTTCTTATATTGTCGTGAGCTACCTGTGACGGTACACCTTCATACAAAATTTCATTTCTCTAGCTCGAACGATGTGGAAAATTGTTTTGGGCGGCCATTTTGAATCCAAGATGGCCAAATTTCGTATCTCTGGCTCAAATGCTGTGGAAAATTGATTTTTTGGGTTCGCCATTATGGATCTATGATGGCGTCTTTGGGAACAATTTGTAATATTTTCGTAAACTACTAGTGATGATGTACCTTCGTACCAAATTTCGTTTCTCTAGATCCAGCCGTCTAGAGGCTTAGGCTATGCCTTCTATACAACTATAAGTTTAGCAGCCATTTCGGATCCAAGATGGCCCTTTTTTCAACATTTTGTAATATTTTTTTAACCTATTAGTTAGATGTACCTTCATATCATATTTGGTATTTCTAGCTCCAACGGTTTAGGATATGAACTATACAAAGAGATGGAGAATACTAAGCGATTGAAAAGGCCCTGCCAGTTTTAGAGTTTATTTGATAGGTGATTTCATGCTCTGAGGCAGGCGTATCATTGGCTGCCTTAATGCGTCAATAGTAACGGAAATATGTTTTAATGTAATATTGTTTATCTTCATGTAAATGTACAGTATAGAACTACCGAAGTTCAACTTCGCTTTAATTTGAACAACTTCACTCACATTTCATTATTTTTCTTTCAGTTTACTTGCTGTTTTAGGTACACAACTATGTTTCGAATTTATTGGTAAGGTTTTAATAACAAAATATAAAGTACTTATTTTATAGAAAACTTAAGTTTCAATGTACTCTTCTCTAATACAAAACAAGGAAGTTTTATTAACTTACAACTAGCAAAAGGTTCTTCCATTCTCATACGCCTGATTAGAAGTTACCATGAGATTGACAAATTTACTTATGTTTTTGGGAAGAAAATGTTTTGTAATAATAACCGATTTCTAGTTTAACTTTTATCTACTTTAAATGTTCTTGTTTACTTATGCATACTCATATGATATCTGAGAAGAGAGACCACTTTAAAGTTTATAATTTAAAATACTCTTAAATTATTTTTCTCATCTTTTCTGTATTGTATTTTCATGTAACCTCGTTAGACTTGGTGATATATTGGGTATTACTGCTTATAAAGATAAATAGAGATTATCATTAATAATCAGTCCAATTATTCTCCATTATTACATATGTTCAAAATAATTTTCGACTGAATTCTTAACCAAAGAGTCACTTTGACGAAATAAAAATGTAGATAACACGAGGCTCTGAATTGGACTCTGAGAGATCTCTGAGTTCCGTCAGCAAGGTCACTGGTAAGCACTGCAATCAGTTACTTCGGGAAGGTGGCGGCTGAAAAGATTTTGCATTACATATTTAATTGATGTATAACTAGACCTTAGTATTTCCAAATACCTACTCTCGCTTATAGTAATTAAAATGTTAATAAAAGCATAAGGTATCTGAAATTTATTGGTTTATATATGAGAAACTGTAGGCGCCCATATATTGACATCTCTGGACAAATGTAGGCCTATTTCTTTAAAATTTTACTTCCTTCACGAGTTATTTACGAGTCCAGTAACTTTGCTAATTCATTACGTAAGGGTTATAAAAGAGACTCGAAGCGTAATTCAATTCACCGTTACATTTACAAATTCCTTTCATGCTTTTTATTTTCAGCTCTGTTCATTCAATCCAATGTTTGTTTCGTTTCTGCATATGCTTTTTCACTGACGGTTTACCAAGCAATTCACTCTCGCTGAAATCTTTCAACAGAATTGCGATTTTGGGTTACCATGGTACATGATTCCTATTGCCGTAACTGTGACGCTTACGTTAAAAGTGGCTGGCGTATATTTGTCCTCCAGACTGTACAAAGATGCATAATATTGCACGGTAAAGGATGCTGTTCACTGCTTACTTACTTTACCTTGGCTTTTTACATAACTGGCTTCCCATGCATAGCACTTTCTAACCATTCCCTCTTTGCTTTCTTTATTTTCTTTTGTCTTTGGTTGAAGTGACCTCCTATTCCACTGATCTATCATCCTACTTTGCATACAATCTGCTTTGAGATCACACACACGCAATTTAATTTCGTGATGTTCTCCGGGTATCATTTCAAAATATTGACAGAGTGCTTCCATAATATATCTCATCTTCCCATTGTCAGTTTTATATTATACTTTAAGACGAACAGGATTATGAAAGATTTAAAATGAAAATCCTCCTACATATTTATTAAAACACAATACTGTATTTGCTTTTACACAATTTAAAAGTATATTACTTAATATCTCTAACTAACAAACAATATAAATCGATGATCCAAAAACTAACTATGACTGTACATGTTAGTGTATGATCATAGAATATTACAACCATAACCAAAACTAGTTAATAAATTATTATTATTTCTCGTTATACATAATATCAGCGTGTAAAGAAAGATATTAACTAATAATACTGTTGAAAGAATATTCTTTGATGAAGATATGAGCAACCTGTATGATTTTGTAATCGAACCGTATTACTCAAATGAGATAATATATTGGCGTCTGGAGAGTTCCGCTATTATTTTGTTCCATGTTACTTAGATTTTAATGTGAATAAAGGAGAATAACAAATACGTAATGTATTATATAAAATTCAAATTGTGTATCTTTGTTCGCCTTTATTATTCGCAACGTTAAACTGATATGTAGGAAATCTGATGTGCGCATTTAAGAGGAGAATACTGTATTTTATTCTAAATATATATTCTCTAGTGGGCCAAAATATGTATCAAATACATTGTGGGTTCTCAAATCCACATCCTTCGATCAATGTGTACCAAATTTGTTATCGATCCTTCAATTGACCAAATAAAAACGGTACGTGTTGCTATTTTAGCCCCCTAGCCCTGTTGTTTCTATTCAATTATATTTATGGGGTAGATATGTACCTTACAGGCTAAGCCTGACACATGCCGTTCCTCGACATGTCACAGCTCAATCATAGCTGAGTGTCTGTCTGGCCCATAAATATAGGTTAAATAACACAACTCCCGCAATACATATTTCTTTGAATGTACATTTTGATTCTTATATGATGGGGTTCTTGTAGTAAAAACCTAGTTGAGTTAAAAAAATCCTTCAGATAGGCCTATTATGTTGGTATCTCTTTGGATTTCATCGTTATTATTATTATTATTATTATTATTATTATTATTATTATTATATTTTAAACTGTGTTTCTTCAGTTTGAATTTCAATTTATTTATGGCTTTTGCTCAGGCTGATGGGTTTCTACATGAAGCAAGCTATCATCTAATTTGTTATTACACTGAAAGGAGACGAGAAAACATATAGCGGGATAAAACAAGCGGTTGTAGCTCAGTTGGTACATTCTGCTCAGTTGTCTCAGCTGTAGAGCATTCAGAGGGTACTGGGATCGATCCCAGTGACCAACTATCCTGACTTAGGAACTGAGGTTTTCCCAGTGTTTTTTCTCATCACACAAAATTACTGGTAATTTTGATAGTACCTTCAAATTTGCCCCTTATCAATTGGTTCTCAAATCCTCTACGCTCTAATATCCTGCCTTGAGCCAAAGACGCCTAAAGATACTAAATAATTCAAAGTTAGAAAGAATAATAATAAATATGACAATATAGTTTCTTTCATGTAAGTCATTAACCTCTTCAAAACTTTAAACGCATACACAAGAAACATTATCAAACTAAATTCCACGTTTCAGTTTTTCCTTATGGATGATTTGGATTCCTTTCTATAACATTTTACAGCAATATGTTAAAATTGTATGAGTGCAAAACGATTTAATCACTTGTGGGAAATCAAATGGACACTACAGCAGGAAAGATAAGATAATTCATTTTTTCGAAACCTAGAAAGTAAGTGCACATCATTTAACAATAAGATTGAATAGATACGTAATATTTATTTCCTTGGTTTACGATGACTGCATATGCAAGCTTATACTTATGGTTCTTATGTGAATAAAATACGCTATTCTCTCTCTTTTTTTAATTTTTTAAATCAAATTAATCTCCCTTTCTCCAACCAGGTAAAGCGATTTTGAAAACAATAATTGATTCCCAAATTTAATTCAGTTTCCTCTTCAAGTACCATATCCACTGCTTAGAGCTACATCTTTGATGAAGGCATACGTATAGACTAACAAAACCTCCATTAAAATTGTCTTGCATCTAAATTATTACCTAGCTTGTGATTCCATATTAATATGTTTCTTCTTTAGACTTTGTACTTATGACCCAACAAGGAATGTTGGACTTCAGCATGTCATGAATCAATAAGCTATTAAGTAAAAAAAAAAAAAAAAAAAAAAAATGAATCTAATATCCCATACCTCAGTCGGTATTCGATTGCATATCCATGTTGCTTGTGAACCAAAGTGTAGTGAATAAAATCACTCGTCCGCCGACATCTACTTCTTTCGAACTTTTAGGTCTTGCTGGTGTCTATCATTGTTAGTAGCAAAAACAAGTCTGTGCGTAGTTTAATCACAAATAAGTAATAACGTCATAAAAACGACCGTCTTTTTTTCTTTAAAATAATAAATTAATATTTTGAACGCACCAAAGTCAATATTCAAGTCACTTTCGTCTTTGAACGCCCAATATGAACTAAATTTAAGCAATGACTTCGTACCTTAGTTTTCAGTATGCTAGTTAAACACGACAATTTTTACCACAACAAAATGTGTACCTGTAATCCTATCTAAACCAACAAAGACAATATGAGCTGTAAACATATTTATAAATCTATATAAAAGAAACCCTCCTTCATTAATATTTACGTAACTTTGTAACTTCGTTTATCCATAAAGTCCTTCACATATAAATATTGTTCTTTCCTAAACAAATAATATTTCGTCGTCGTTATGTTTAACCAATCGGGATGGATAGTTAAATGAAAAAAATAAATGCTCTACTTCGGTATAGCTGTGCTTTGTTTTATTGCTACTCCTCATATAAAATAATATGTTTTGTGTTATTAAAATTCTCGTTACAGTGACAGAATAGTCAAAGGGTTTGTTCAGAGTATGAATATTGGAAAAACTTGAATGACATGTGATGGTATGTAATTCTTCTATTACGATCAAGGGAAATAATTATTTTAAACTGTTTGGACATATTACTACATAAAAGGTTAACATGTAGATTGAAGTAATATTTAGATGATATAATTATATACTAGAAAAGTAGTTTATAAGTTTTCGTTAAATAATGAAAAAATAGTGGTTTTCTGGTTGAAGTGTAGCAGCAGCATTTCTTTCGAGTTCCGTAACTTCAGTTAGCAATTCGATTCACCCAATTTTGACAAATTAGACATAACAGAATGCTTTATTAACTCATGCATAATTGATTGATAAAACAAGGTCATAAAAGGACTTCAGAATTACGAATGACTAGGTACAAAAAGAGGTAAAAACGTAGAATCTAAAAAAGAACTCCCTTAAAAAAATGGTGTGCATGCAATAGTAGTTTCGTAAGAGATGACAATCAAAGGTACTTTATGGCCAGTAAGTGTCGTGGTTGGCTAAACTTCAAACACCTGCTAGGTAGGATTCTCTTCTTCTCCTAGGAAACCACTGACTATACAATGTTTTTTTTTTCTTTTTACTCTCCTGGCGTTGTTACGAGTACCACGAAGAATTAGTCGAAGGAGAGACGTCAGCACAGATTTAATAATGTATAAAAAAGGAACCTCTTACATGAACACCGGAAGTAGGTGTCACTCCTTCCTTAGCTTAGCTGTCCAATACTGGAAGAGTCAGTGGGTGTGACCATGTGGAGGTAAAGGGGAAGAAATATCAGAAGATTATTCGCACGAACACATGGTTGCGCATGCGTGGTGACATTGTCAAGGGAGTTTTCTACAAGAGTTGAAGAGGTCATCATACAACGAGTGATTAAAAAAAAAAAAAATAAAGA
Source organism: Lepisma saccharinum (assembly GCA_022664845.1). NCBI lineage: Eukaryota > Metazoa > Arthropoda > Insecta > Zygentoma > Lepismatidae > Lepisma > Lepisma saccharinum. The sequence continues at coordinate 17,489 of JAGDQP010000972.1, read as the reverse complement.
TTCTGCTTTTTAAAAATAAATATTCTTTCAGTTTTTCTCTATCTTTCACAAAAGTTGAAAATCATTCATGAACATACATTTGTTTGACATTTTCTTTTATTCAATTTTGATTGACAATGTTGTTATTAACGCCCTAAACGAGATGGTGAGCTTCTAAGGGCAAGACATACAGATTTTGGTAATGTGTGCTCCGAACGACTACGTTTAATGGAGACAATCGGGAATTGTACCCGTGACTAAAAGCGATAGTGCTCTCGGCCACCCTGAGGTGTAGTCCTACTTTTTTTAAGAGTTTTTCGTGTTATCTATGTGTGCGGTCAAGGAGTACGATTCATCTTTTCCCTTTTCCTCTTTTTCTCTCAACCAAACGTTCAACTTCATCCTTCAGTATACAGTCTCTGCGCAACCAATGTTCTAACCGGTTTCTTTTTCTCTACTTTGTTGTCTTCAGTATTTTTTGTCTCTCGTCTACTTTATCACTTCTTCGTTATGCATCCTCTATATCCTGCTGACTTTTCTTCCATTCTTCTTCATGCCTATATGCCAAACACTTCCAAATTTCTTTCTTCACGTCTTCGTAGACCCCACGTTTTTGCTCTACGTATACTAAGCAATATTTCATACAAAACATTCAATCGATCTCTTCTTCAGCTCTTCGTTCAACGATTTCACCTTTTCTATTCTCGTCTTTATCTCTCTTTCACATTTCATACCTTCACTTCTAATACACCCCAAATACTTGAAACTGTTCTACTTTTTCTCTTTCGATCTTGATGTTTCTTATAGGTTCAAATTTGTTCCAATTCCCTTTCGTTTTTTAAGTTTATTTTCATTCCATGTTCTATGCAGTTGTTTTTATTGAGTGATGTTTCATTCGGTGCAAAAATCACCAAATCATACTCAAATCTAATGGCTCTGATTTTTCTTCTCCCGACCGTATCTCACCCTTCGTCTTCGAGAAGAATCTATTTACACTCTACTATTACCATTATTCTCTGATTTAGATAGGATTGCTTGTAAGTCTTTAATCTTTCCATGTCACACCTTTTCTTCAGTACCGGTATTTACATTAAGATTTTCCTGTTGACTCGATCGAATGCCTTCCTTGTCTATCTATATCTACGTATCTTTCTCCTTTTGTTCCTAACAAACCAAGAGCGTTCCTTGTTCCTTTCCCTTTTCGAAATCCAAACTTTCTCTTCAATTTCTGCATTCATACTACAGTATAATCTATTTCATCATTCGTAGAAGAATCTTCGCTGAGCGCGCTATTTGGCTGATGGTTTGGTAACCTTTAGATCTTGAATTTTTTTTCTCTAAAAGACTATACGATATATAAAAGTCCAAAAATATTTTCGCGAATGTAATTTTGGGTATGTTGTATTTACACAATTGTATTATACTATAGGTTTCTCTATATATTTTTTTTGTCACCAATTCCTCTAAATATAAATTTTAGGGAATTTCGAAGAAAAATCTACCTATTGAGATCGGTACAATATATATCATATATATATATATCACCATCATCATATTCAGCCGTTTTCTATCCACTGCTGGATGAAGCCCTCCCCCTTTTCTTTCCCCATATCTCGGTCTGCTGCTATCCTCACCCATGTAGCTCCTGAAGATCGCTTGATTTCATCTACCCATCTTGCATTTGGACGTCGTCTCGGTCATTTCTTTTCTCTAGGAATCCAATGTAGTACATTTGTCGTCCACCTTCCATCTGTTCGTCTAGCTATGCGACCGGCCCATCTCCACTTCATCTTCCTCGCAGTCTTGATTATATCCTCTACCTTTGTTTGCACGCAAATCCATTCATTTCTCTTCCTATCCCTCCTGGTTATTTCCAGCATGCATCTCTCCATTGCTCTTTGTGTGACTCTCGTTTGCGCATTCAATGTCCAAGTTTCACAGCCGTACATCATCACAGGTAAGACACACTGATTATAAACTTTACGCTTCAGACACATTGGAAGTTTGCTTTTGAAAATAAAGTGTAGTCTTCCAATCGAACTCCACGCCATTTTACATCTTCTGTTTATTTCATCAGTCAACTTGGCATTCGATGTTTTAAGCTGGCCTAGGTAAACATACTCATCAACTATGCTTATTGTCTCTCCGCTAATCTTTATTTTCCTTTTTGCAGCATGTTGATTATATATGACGAAACATATACATGATGAAACACATATGACCTTTGTTTTACTTAAATTCATTTTAAGGCATATTTTCGAACTCTCATTATTCAGTTCTTCCATTCTGGTTTGTAGTTCTTCCGCATTTGAAGCAAATAGAACTATATCATAAGCGAACGGTAGGTGATGAAGATATTCGCCATTAATTTTAACTTCATACCAGTTTAAATTTTGTAACACTCTCTCCAGATCCGCAGCAAACAGTTTTGGGGAAATTGAATCTCCTTGCCTTACCCTCTTTCCAACTTTTAATTTTTCACTTTCTTGATGTAGTCTAATGACAGATGTGGCAGTCGAATCAATGTTTCGCAGTAGCTTGATGTACGCATTTTCGATGCCTTGATGTTTAAATGATTTAAGTACTGCTGCCAAGGAGAACGAATCGAAAACTTTTTCGAAATCTATGAATCCCAAACATGGAAGATCATATTCATTAGTCCTTTCCATAACTTCATTCAATGTTTGTATGTGGTCCATTGTGCTAAATCCACGAAGAAATCCGGCTTGTTCCCTTCCATCGTTAAAATCGAAGTCCCGTTCAATACGATTCAAAATAACTTTGGTGAACCTTTTGTATAAAACTGACAGTAAACTAATTGGTCTGTAGTTCTCGACGCGTTCTTTGTCCCCTTTCTTGTACAACAAAATTATAACAGCATTATTCCAACTTCTGGGTCACATTGAGAATAATTTCTCAAGTTCCTCTTTCATGTTTTCAGCTCCCCATTTAAACATCTCTGCTGTGAGTCCATCTTCTCTTGGCGACTTTCCGTTCTTCATCTCTCGAAGTACTTTATCCACTTCTTCTTTCATTGCATCTGGAACATCTACATCATTTTCTTCTGAGTCTTCATTTCCTAGCTCTTCTTCGGAGTAGTACAATTCTCTGTAGAAATTTTCAAATATATTTATAATTTCTTCCTTATTTCGTGTTACGGTCCCGTCTGGTCTCTTAACAGCAATTATTTGCTTTTTCCCTATCATGAGCTGCTGTTTGGTTTTCTTCAAGATTGTATTTCTAACAAGATTTTCTTTATATCTTCGTACATCCTCTCTTATTTTCTTCCTTACGGTTTTATTTAGATCTATGTATTCAATCCTTTTATGTAATTTTCCTCTTCTTTCATTTCCCTTCTTTTCTTCATCAAGAGTTTAGTTTCTTCTGAGATTTTGCTCTCTCTTTTCTTTCTGGTGCCTGCTATTTCCTTGGCTGTTTCTCTTATTATCTCGGTCAGTATTTTATTTCTGCTATTGATGTCTTCTTCATCCTCTAACTTTCCCAAGGCGCTGCGCCCCCCCCCCCCCCCCCCCCCCCCGGTGAGTGGTATATTTGTACCATGGAGACACAGTCCGCCAGAGAGTGTCTAATTACGATAAAGAGTCAGCAGCCCCCACAGAGAAGCAAAGCGATATATATTTACCCGCTAGTAGCCATAATTTTGAAGATATTTGAACCAAATTTTATTATGTAATTTCTTGGCTTAATAGCTCGGCTAAATTCGTTAATGAGCAAAATCGGCCCAAGGGGGAGTGGATTGAAATTTAAAAAAAAATATATATCAGCCCCTATGGAGTTTAGAGGGAAACTTTTTCTGCATAAATTATAGTACTTCCTATGAAGTTTAGGGTGACACCATCAATTCAGGGGTTATGGGGGTGGGGTGGGGGTGGGGAAATTCAGAATTTTTAAAACCAGGTCTTGTGGGGTATCGTTGAAAATCTCTTGATGAATAATCTACAAATCATTAAATAGTTTCTCGATAGCGCTTACAAGGCGAGAATTGAATTTTTGAAAATAAAAAAAACTGTGAGATCTACCCCAGCCTGTAGGCCTGCAGGAAGGGATTTTTATAATTTAAATTAAGATCAAGACACGGTAATTAGGCATATGCTCAATATATATACAATCAAAATTATTATGAGAAGTTGAACACTTCACCCCAAAGGTCACCTTTCAGATTTGTTGAGGCATCCTACTAGTTTTTATATAGTTTGCTAATACATCGTATACTTATTTCCAAAACGGTGGGACTATTTATTCGCAATTGGAAAAAGTGCATTATGAACAGTCATTTTTTTTTAGATGAAAGAATAGGCTCTACAAATCTCAAACAAAAGGAATAAATAGCCTATTTCTGATTAGACTATAGCATCTCTGCATGTTCTGTGAATTTTTTATTCTGTGTAATCTTGTATTACTGAATGAATTAATGGTAATGATTTACTTACTAAAGACAACTGGAATTTGTCAATATAGGGTGCACAAGGAACCACTCTCTTAGAGTGAATTTTCATCGGAGAAAACATAAATTTCATCTCCAAAGAGATGGGATCTATGGTAGTCCATTTCGATGGGAAGCTAGACATATTTTTTAGGTGAATTTCCATTTATTCAAATATAGTTTTCGTCTTTTGAACAAGAAAGCGACCCAATGAAATGTTGAAAATGTAAAAAGATGCAAAAAGGGAGCATTTATTCATAAGTAGTAAGAAAGGAAAGTAATGTACTGTACTTATAAATGAAAAAAAGTTAAAAAAAAAAACTTAAATTCGGGGAAATTTGAACCCAATACCTTGCGACCAGTTATCCAACGCCTTAAACTCTCAGCTAGTCGTTCAATAGCGAGAACACACCTTCGAAATGGCTTCTTTCGTCTCGTCAGGTACTTGAGAAATGTTCAAAGATTTCTTGTACATATATTATTCCTGACGTCTTCTGGTGTATTTTTCTCACAGAAACGTTTCAAAGTTTCCTCTTGTCATTTTTAACTAAACGCAACGCTATAATTTCACAGTATAGCTTAGTCTTTCGCAGTTACAAACAGCGGAGAACAAAGTTGACTATTAGCCAAACCCATGATGCATTGCAAATCACTCTAAAAAGATGAGAGATAAACCACCCTAAAAAGATAAAACATCGAAGAATAAACCACTCTACAAAGATGAGAAATCGAAACAATAAACCACTCTAAAAGAAGAGAAATCCGCTATTTTAAGTTTGAAGAATCAAAGAGAAATTGCTCTTTCAAGTTTGAAGAATAAATTCCATCCAAGTACATCGGCATTTCATCTAGAAAGAGGACACTTTCAATGCAAAGCGAGAGCGTTTCTTTTGAAACCACTCTTTTTCGACTGAAAATTCCACTCTACAAAAGAGTGGTCCCTCTTTTCGCTCTAAAAGAGTAATACTTTTGTTCTTTTGATTTGGAGTGTGGATTTTCTAACATATCGTATGAAGTTTAGATTACAAGTCAGCTAGGAAATATTAGTTATTAAGGTTCATCATGAAACAGGACTTGCAAATGGAATCACTATAGTATTCTGGAGTTTTCTTGCAAATGGAGTTTCCTTTCCTTTCCTTTCCTTTCCTTTCCTTTCCTTTCCTTTCCTT
>JAGDQP010000972.1:154-11887 GCA_022664845.1 Lepisma saccharinum | reverse complement strand
CTTTCCTTTCCTTTCCTTTCCTTTCCTTTCCTTTCCTTTCCTTTCCTAGCCGTTTTCAATTCAATTTCTTCTTTTTACTTCTTTCTTTCCTTCTTTTTTCTTCGATTTAAGAGTTTTCTTGCTTTGAAATAAATTGAGGTAAGAGAGAATAACTGTGTAAATTCAGACCAATAGAAAACCAACCAAATGAAATAGAGACAATTATATTGTTGTAAACTTTAGCTTTAAGCTTCTGGTTTCCTTTCATTCTTTCTTGTTTCTTTCTTATTTTTATCTCGGTTCCTCTCTTAACACCAAGACAATAAACTTGTTCTTTGAAGTTGTATGGTTCCTTTCCTAGAATAACAGTCCAATCAATTTGACCAACAACAGGTAGCCATCAAAGTAACTGAGCCCCTGATAAAAGGACAAAACAAAGGAAGGCTGCCTGCTCCTACAAAAGGTAGCTGGATTGAAAGTGCACAAAACAAGTCGCTCCTTTAAAAAAAAATGTATGTTTGCTCTTTATACGCGAAATACTACTGTCGAAGGTAAACATGAAGCATCACATGAATTTAATAAACTATTTAACGTAAAGCTGAGGTAAAAAGTTTATACTTGCCTTTTGTAACACCATAGCCACTTTTCTAACGATTGTAATTAATTGCATTAACTCTTTAACCTCCCGAGGACCATTCCCATCTTTTGTTTTATTGCCGTGTCATATGCTGGAATTACTCAACTTTTAACCGATGTTAAAAAATATCACTCTTGACCAACTCCTTAATTTCTTGAGTAAGATATATTTTGCTGAGTAATACTGACTGTCTTACGCTTATAGACCATTACTGGCACTACCATTACTACTACTATCACTTATTTATTATTATTATTATTATTAAATATAATAATAATATATAATAATAATAATAATAATAATAATAATAATAATAATAATAATAATAATAATAATAATAATAATAATAATAATAATAATAAAATACTTGAGTTGCCTGCAGAATACAAGAGTTCTCTTCGGACAGTGTCTTGCAGAGATCATATCAATCACCAGCTTTGGGAATGGAAAGCAAGACGAATATCCTTTCCGGTGTTTCTCAACTTTTTGTATGCTCCGGCAAAATTATGTTGAACAGCTCTAGGGCCAGTTGATGAAATATTATGTTCAATCTGCTTGATAATATAATATTAGCTTAAAACAGGTTTGTCGAGGACCAGTTGAACGGTCACCAAGGGCCCAGAACGATTGATAAACATTGTAATAAATGACGCAAGGAAAGTTATCGTGGGAGGGAAAAGAGGAAGAGGAAGAGGAAGATGAAGAATACGCATGCAATTTCTTGCGAGTGTGAAGGAAGAGAAATCGTACGCTAAACCAAAAGGCAAAGCGCAAGATCGAGACTAACGGAGAAGACTTATAACTTGTCTTGAAGGACCTGCTGCTTTCGAAGGAACATCAGTGATGCTAACACGGTGAAAGATAGCTAAACTTACACTGGGAACAGGACATAATAGATTTCAGTTCCTTAATTTTTCCTTCAGTTTCTAAATAAAATTATTTTCTTTTTTAAAAACGTGAACACTGTAGATAACTACAAGCTCAGGACTTTCTGGATACAGTTACTTATCATTTTCCCAGGGGCTCCTGATGCAAATAATCAAAACACCAATTAATCACTAATTAAGGTGCATTTAGACAAAACAAGCCCGATAAGGACATTAAGAACTTGGAGTGAGTCAATTTCGAAACACGGTTAGTTATCATGATTTTTCACAGGCATCCTATGGGATTTTGGTAGCCATAGGAGGACGTCTACTATGGACGATATAGTAACACAAGCTAATGTACACTTCTGTACTTGAAAAAGATCATTTTAGCTTTTCGTACAATGGTTCATCTGATGCTATTGTGGAATAGGCCCTCACAATCCTAGGTGTACATTGTTCCGAGGGAAGAAATTCATACTCTGGAGGTTTATTGTAGCGGATTTACAGAAGTTTTTCAAACAGTAATAGTGGTAAAACAGATATCATTAGGTTTTTAAAACTTAAGTATGTACAAGGAACATAAATAGCTTTCTGTGCTTGATCTGGAAGTGTACATTACTTTCCTGTAACAAAAAGAGATAAACATTATTTTGATGTGGTACTTTCTTCTCCCTACTTTTGAAACGAGCTCTAAATTTATAATTGTTAAGTGTAAATTTTTGCTCAATTTAGTCTCCGCAGTTTTTGGCTTCATTTCATTCTAAAACTATTCAAAATGAGCTTTACATTCATAGTTTCTCCATGTATCGCTGTGTTTCTTTCTTTTGCAAAATAATCTAGTGTTACACTATAATTATCTCAACTTGATTTGTAGATATTATCACATTATTTATGGTTTAACAGCAATAATGTTTGTATTTACTACAACCGGAGATGATCGGCTACACATTCCAATGTAGACAATCGACAAGCTTAGTCGTTTATCAAAGATTTTCATAGAGCTGTAGCCCTCAAATTAGGTCGTTAATCTGCAACATCTTGTGGTTTCTATGGGCATGTGTTTAGATTTTTTTCTGGAGTGGTCTACGATGGTCTTTTTGTACGAATGCTAATTACTCTCGGAATTTTACTAAATTTGCACAGAAATTGGAAGTTCAGGAGGGGGTGTCTGTATGTACTGGACTCTCATTTTCTATCCTGCTTCTGTAATAATCTTCACATTTAGAAGCCGAGGACAAACACTGGACTTTGGGGGTGCTCGAAGGGGTATGAATATCTAATTAAAAACACAAGTTTTATCCTCGGCTAGAAATGTTGAATTCTCACTGAACTCTACTTGGCCTCCTACAATAACGAGTACTTATGAGTAACCTGAGAGAGGAAGGCCCCGAAAACGGTTACTGATCATTTAATCTCTTGTAATGTTACTTGAGGATTTTACTGCTTCACCGCTATACAAGGTAAATGGTGTGGTGCTTCATACGACGAGGTGCTTCACTATTTATTCTTACTGTTAAAGGGTTCCAGAATAGGAATTAAGATAATCCGTAACAAGGGATAGTTTAGAAATGGCCTTAACGGAAATCGAAGAGAAAATTTTCTCAATTATAAAACTTTGGTGTAGAGTCCATAGTTTCCATACATAAAGACCTGCCAGCTTCATAGACGGAAACGTTCAAAACAAGGGACTTTAAATGATTCCTAACCACGTCCTCAACTAATTTCAATGTCGATATGAGAGAAAATAATGGTGCAATTGAAATAAACGATGCAGAGAAATTCTCCAATGACAGAGTGCATGGCAGAGCAATTTATAGATTGGCCGTTTTAGCAACGGTCCAATTAAGCTGCAAAAATATACCGTAGTCTCCACCATTCAACTCAGTGAACAGAGCGCCACTGGAGCAGCAAATCTCGCCGTCACTCTTGGTGATCAAGCATGGCCTCCATTCGCCATGTTGGGAAACCACCGGAAATGAACGAAGTGGTATGATTGAGAGGATAGAGGGGCAGTAGGAAACAGGGACCTTCTCTCCCCGCACCCTTTCCAGTCTCTTGCTGTGTATCATTTGTATGCTGTCCAGTTTTCTGAAAAAAATGTAAGGTCACCTTTCAGTATTATAGAATGGGCAGGGTGGTGTTGTGGTATACATTTCAAAGTCAATCTCGCTGAAAATGTTCTGAGAATGCAGTACCATTCATTTAGTTTTCATAATCTTGTTTATCAGATTTTCTCTTAGAATTTATTTACACAGACTTATACATGAAATATTTTATCATTCATTGATTTTTCAATTGAATTTTCATTCATTTACTTATCTTTTAAACTAAGTTTACTTCCCTACTCATCTATGCTTGTGGTTTGAAGGTTTCTTTGTTTATTCACACTATTACATTTTGATTATTCATCCACTCAGCGTTTATTCGTATCATTGTTTATCATCAACTCTTCTTCATTCATTTGTTCTGCAATCCAAGAATTATTTCTTTTACATTTGTTTTTATTAAGTTATTTGTACACAGACTATTTGTTATCACTTCTTCAATTCGTTTTCACTTCCGCTCAGTGTTTGAAGTCCTTATGATGTACACTTTATCATACAATATGAAGTGTAGGAATAAGTGATCTTGTAACCCTAGATAAAGAGTAAGGAAGTTTTGCAAGAGCAGGAAGAATATGCGACAAGTCTCGATGATAATCTGCTACTTTTACCAACTAAGCCACGATGAACAGAGTAAATGCTTATTTTTTGAGCTGTTCAGAAATTGGACGCTGACATGAGTGATGTGGAGCTTGTTAAGTCATATCGTCCACAAACTATTTAAAACTATATTTCTCAGTAATAACTTTAAAGTTGTTTGATTATGTGTGATACTGTACTGTATATATGAGTTTTGAGGTACTATGTACTGTTACTGACTAGTGACTACCCACGTGCGACCTATTAGACTTACGTTGTAAACTTAAACCAATCGCAAGTCGTGACCTATCTTGATTTGACATTGATGTACGGATATTTTCTGCTCGGAAGTTCATTGAGGATTGTTTTTGAGGATTTGTGCATTATGTGTCTGCAGTGTCATGGCTGGGCACATGTTCGATGTGCTGGATCAGAAAAAGAAATTTATATATATTTGATCAAGAGTGCAAAACCAAATAAAACAACGAAACTCTTTTGGCGCGGGAAAGAATGAATATTTCTCCTCTTCGATCATCAAACTTGGTAAAATAAAGCCTTCATTTTATCTCTGGTAAAATAAAGGACCATTACAAACTTCAATGCAGATAGGTCCAAAAGTGTGAATTTAAGTTAAATTTTCTCTAAAATAGTATGAGATTATACAATGTTGAAATACGTGTCTGCAAAAGTAAGAGAACATGAAGACGCAAGCCAATTTACAAAACCAGCTATAAACAAAAAAGTAGTTTTTTATATCCCAGGATTCTACTATCGTTCTAATCTTATAATTATGACGTTAATCCCATTACTTACTTTTCAAATCTTCAATAAAAAATTCATAAAGTGCAGAACTTGTTAAAAATGTTACTGTTTACATTTGCAAGATGTTATATGCGCCCATCAAACAGGGCCTCAGAATTTGTGTCAAAACCAGCTTGTTTATACAGATATAAGGCGAATAATTAATAAATACGCTTACGTCTACTCCTACAACATAAAATAAACAAAAATTATATTCATTTTACATACTTTTATGATGTTTTTCTCTGTCAAAATAATATTAAATGTTAGAATTGGTCTTTTGTAACTAGTGAAGTCTTTTATTACTACTAGAGAAGTACAGCTCGATTGTGCCAAAGTGTTTGATGTTTAAGACTCCCGAGAGTTCACTTCAGAGAAGAATGAATGCTTGATGAGAGAACAGAAAATCTATTGAGAATGTCACTGAAAATCAAGGCATTGATGAATGACATTGATGATGTAAATGTAGTTGCTTTCGAGCTTACGGAAGTACACATTTATAATATTACATTGCTGAATAGTGTGTAACTTCCAAGTCTGATGCACATTCATAACAGGTCACCGAAGTTGTCTCCTACACTTTGTCCGAGTGTTTGTGTTATCTTACAAGGTAATGTGAGGTTTCTTATTTTTCATTTCCTGCACTCATTTATTTTTTGATATTGGGCCATGTTGAACAAAAGCTATTATTAGGTTGGTGCATAAATTTTGTCGCTGTTCTTACTTGTACCGCCATTCAAGCACTAGTCACGAATCAAGAAAGCCACTAATTCCAGAACACTAATCAATTATATAGTCTCCACCATTCTGCACGACTGTTTCCCATTGTTAAGGGAGCTTCCCGATCACTTTGTGGTAAAAATCCATGTTTCTGGGCGCCGCATTGTCGGAGAAGGATCTGCCATGCAATCTGTTTGATAATGCACGGGACAGATGATAGTGCGAATACGCGAGATCTGGGGAGTATGATGGATGTGGTAAGACCTCCATTCCCAACTTCTGAAGGACTGTTTTCATCATGTATGCAGTGTGAGGTCTGGTGTAGTGCATCTGGAGAATCACGTTATGGCGTCATGCTGGTCGTTTCTCCGCAATAGCCCCCTGAAGGCGACACAGTTGTTCGCAATATAGCGCAGCATCCATTCCTGAGGAGCAGCTCAAAGTGAAGGACTCCTTTTTGGTCCCACCAAATGGACAACAATGTCTTACGTGGATGCACTTCACTTTTCACACGAGATCCCTTTCCGTTTGGCCATTGTTTCCTGTGTGTGACGTTGATATACATGAACAATTTTCGTTACCCGTTAAATGAACATGTTTTGTTTTTTTAAATTTCTGGTTAAGTTTAATTTCTTAATATTGCCCGTCCATTTAGAAACATTAATTTACCAGTGATTCCTAGAACAATATATCATAATTTAATGCATCACTCAGTTTTTAAATATTGACTACTAATTTCAAGGTAATGGTTTGAATAATACAAAGGAAGCAATAGAAAATTTTCAGTGACTTCTGACTTCAACAGGAGTTGGTTATTATAAGACATCGACGATATGCTTTAAGCTTCTTTATTAAGCACGTTAATCTAATTCACGTGTAAAATATTACATGATAAAATCAACGAATATAATATTGACCAATGACAGTAAAGAACAATGCCTTAAACATTCATTTTCTTATTTAAATTAAATTTACGGGCAACGATGTCAGGAATGGCATAAACCTAGCTTAAGGTTGAGGGACGATGTTCCTCGGAAAGTACTCTTCAGGGAAATGGAGAAAGAAGGTAACAAAGAAGGTCTTAATCAAGGTACTATCACAGCACTCACCTGGTGAAACTGGAGAAATCGCTTGAAATGCCTAAGTCACAATGACCAGCAATAGGATTCAAGTTAATGTGCCGATTCGAAGACCATGAGGTTTACCAATCGACCATGGGTCCTGGATAAAACATTTTGTAATGTAATATTTTTCCATAAATTAAACGTATTATATTGACGTATTAAATTAAGTTTCAAGTATATATATGTTTATGTCATGTGCGACTGTATATGTATATGTCTATGTCCGACTGTATATACTCTATTTAAATCCACTCCGTTGGACCAACCCCACTAGCATACATACGTGTTTTCAACGTTGATTTTATGTTTATTTCATTGATTAACCGTTATCGGTTGAAAAAAAAATTACGTTTGTTTAACAACAAACTAAATCACATTGCACAACAAACGTTTATTTCAACAAAAACACATTGCATTGAGAAGACATTAATACAACATGTATTCAATATCTTATTTTCAACTATGGTATAGATTTTGTTTAATGTTTTTCTTACTAAAGTTATGTAAAAAAATATAATTAAAAACGAATTGAATGACACAACCTGATTGTTATATTCTCATGTCTACGTTGAAAACAGATTGAATTTTAAACTATATTTCAAAGAAGATAGAATTTCTTTGATAGGGCGTTAATGTGACGTGTTTTCAACTTTCTTTTACATTTCGTTTCACACACGTATTTCTAATTTAATTGCTTAAACATTATAATTAAAAGCAAATACAATGAAATTAACTACATTTTCTAAGTTCTCATTTGCACGTTGAAAACAGATTGAATTTTAAACTATATTTCACCGAACATTTACTTTCGTTAGTAGGACAACGTTTTGAACCATGACACAGATTTCGTTTTATATGCGTTTATCAAAGGCGACATATTACACTTATTGAGAAATACAAATTTAATAGTGTAGCGTTGGTCAAAGTGTTAAAGAACAATGCACATAACAAATAAAGAAGGAAAATAAATATATTCTTTATTCTTTTTACATTCTTTTCTTTAGTTCTCAATGGTTCGTGGTGCCTTCAAATCTTCCAACGTTAGTTTAACTCATTTCCCCACGTCATAGAATGATAAAATTTTTCACAGCGTCGTAAGTCGGGTGACAATACAATATTCCATTGTTAATTTCATATATTTCTATATGTTTATATGTTTTAAAGGCATATTTTAATATTTTTTTTAACACAGACTTCTTTATCCTAAAATAAATACTAACCAGCAATGATATGGGGTTTTGCAAGTTGACGAACACTTTAGGATTTGTTTCACAAAACTGCTTCAGAAAAAAAAAGCTTTTTAAAGACATTCTTTTTTTAAATAAAAGTACTAAACAGCAAAAAAAATGTTTCTACATGACTAAAAAGAAACGTATGGGGTGCTCTGTCATATACATTCACTTTATATACACTTGAATTGGCGCGCCCATGCTTTTCTTTTTAGTCATGCATAAACAAAATTATTTTTTACTTTTTAGTACGAATTGTTTAAGAAAAGAATGTATTGAAAAAGCTTTTTTTTTCTTACGTGATGGTGAAACGTGCGTATACATGACATAGCAACTTCATTCTAGACTGCCTGTTAATAGATACAGTAAAAGAGTAGTGAACTCCGTAGGTGGTTACATGGATGAAGGGATAAGACAACGAGCTACCAACGAGAAGTGCGGAACGTATCTGGTTCAAACCCCACAGCAGTGGTTGGATAATTTACTGTTGGAAAATTAACGCCGTATATCAAGATGAAAGCAACTTATAAAGTGAAATTTAATGTTTGTATACAGAGCATTAATGCTCTGTTTGGTCAACTGAACCAGTTTCTTCTCAACCATTATTCAACGTTGAATAAATCGTTGAACAGGTGGACATTTCGGTACATTTACAGAGTTAAGAGAACGTTTCGGTACTAACGTTTAATCCACGTATGTTCAACGTTTGTGTGCTACTGGGGAATCTAGACCAAAATTTGCAAGGTGGTTCCACTTTAAAAAGTGAAGGCCCTCAACTTTGTCCGATCCCAAACTGTTTAATTTGTTGACCCTGTTATTTCACCCTGATTTACCATTAATCTTAGCTAATTAAACATATTCTACCACAACACAGCCCCATGTGAGAAAGAGCCAACATTTACCAAAGAATAAACATATACGCGTACATTCTTCCTACTAACTGGACCCCTCGTCAGATGACTGATTAACATGCTAGCTTTTTGCTCACGCGGTTCAGAATTCAAATCGAGTGGGTCTATTGAATAGAGAGGTTAGGAGTTCATTTTAACAAATATTATAAGTCCCATCTAGAAGCTAAAGAACTCGGTTTGGAGGTTAATCCTAATTCTGGTAAGTCTCCATTAACCCTACTAAGTTGGAAATAAATTGCATTTATTATTATATCCTCGTCGTCTCCTGGTAAGCTCAGTATTATTTACATATACTCTGCTATTTTTTCATGAAGTAATTCAGTAATCAGGATTAGGGGCAAGGTTAAATCAATTAGATGATTAATTTATCTTAAATCGCTCTTGTGATTTCCCTTGAGGGTATCCAAGATATATTTCCCTGAAAATCAAGTGTCAACGCCGCGCCGATTGGTTAATTCGTGATACATTACTTAATTTTAAATCTAGAAAATTTCATTTATCATTGCTCCGTACTACCTCTGAAGGGAAGAACCAATTCTCATGTTCAATAACATTAGATAATTGAATAGAATCTTAGTTGATTACCAACGTAAGGATAGTAATACGAGGCGTTATAACCAAGTTTTGGTAAGTGAATAAATATACTCGGAAAAATGAATAAAATTAAAATGAATAAATGAAAATTCCTCGCGTATATTACACTTTTCTATTTTTAAGCGTAGATTTCGCTATAAAATTGTTCCTAATATAAACAAGAAAATTCAGTATCAACTAGTAAGCTCAACATTGGTACGTTTGTGGTATTCACCTAGTTTGTTTTAACATGTAGTAGAAAGTCTCAGTCAGAATATTGTCGACGTTAACAGGAATGGAATACAAACTGTATATGCAATCCTAAATTTTCACCAATACGCTAGGAAAGCTGAGCTATTGTATAAGAGCTATCTTAAATAATTATTTTAGCAACATACCAAATCTTTACTTTATTGCTGACCTATTACCATTAATGCTTACATTTCTAGTACTAAGATTTCGAAAGATGTATGTGGGATGCTGTGGCTCAGTGATAGACGGCTCACCTCTTGTGTGTGGGATCCTCGGTACGATCCCTGCTCATGCTGTATGGGCTTTGTGATGGAAAAACGTCGTGAGCATGGGTTTTCTCCGGGTTATCGCGTTTCCTCCCACATTCTTCATTCCACCAATTCTTCCATCATTATCCATTGACCCGAGACAAGTTGCATAAAGGCCTAAATAAAATTCAAATTCAAATTAGAAAGGCGTATGATATTAATATGCGAAGTAGGTATGTTGCAATTCAAGTGTTGTTACAAATGGTGTGTTGCATGTAACGACACCAACAATTGCGAGCCTCGCAGCTATTATCTCATGCCATTGGGAAAATGGTGTATAGTTTGGGTGTTAAATTGAATGAGAGTACATAGAGAAAGAGAATGAAAAGGTGTCTTTGTCCAGTTTCATTCGCAATGACTGTCATTTGATCGCTAAAACATTGAGGGTCATTAAGAAAAATAATGTTACTCTGAATAACATTTTATGATGGTTCTATATAGCTTCGAGGTCTTTTCAAATGGCTGAACCTCGTAATTGTCGGTGTAGTGAAGATTTTATAGCACCGCTTGTAATAACACGCATGGTCGTTAAATTATTTCAGCTTGTAAATTTCAACTGATACATTTCCTTCCCAGTTGCCTCTTAGTTACAAAAGCCATGATAAAAATCTACATTATAAACAACTCTTGACAAAAAATGACATGCAATTAACTTCATATGATGACGTTGTATAGCAGACTAGTACAATATAGGTTTGCTATTCGGATATTGTAGTGGTGAATATCCTAAAATGAAGACTATATATAACATTATTTCTACTTGTGAAATATTTACAGGTATTGACATGTTCCACACAGTACTAAGGAAATTGATTTTAATATACTTGTGACAAGAAAAATACTTTGTAAAACTTCGAATTTGTTAGTTAACTAATAAGTATTGGCTTCGTTGTTAGTACTGATTCGACAAACAGTGATGTTAAAATGTAGAAACAAATCTCTATACCCCGGCTGGTCTTCTAATCAAAATATGTGACCCATGAGTAGTATAACAACAGCCAGTTACACCGGAATGCCGCAGGCCATGTTGGTACTCTGCTTTGCTACACCATGATTTAATTGAACACTTGGTTATTGTCTGAATTCTATAGACGCCACGCAAATCTACACCATGATCATTAATCATTCTGTTTTTTTTTTCACAAATTCACTCCGTGGATTGACAGGTCACTAATTGTTTTTGCTACTCACAACTCTTGCGTCTTACCCCTTTCCCCGGCTAGGAACACACATTTGTACACCGGAATGCCGCAAGCCATGTTTACCCTTTTCTTGAAAGAAGAAAAAGAAGAACATCAAATTAATAAGTTTTGAAAAAAATAATAGTGGGGTTGGCTTCAACGAGATACCTACAGGCGCAAAGAAATTAATTTTGTTAATGAAAAAAAGAAATGAGAAAGAAGATTGAGAGGGTAAAAGAGAAGTCTTTTATATTGCAAGATAAAGAACATAAATGAATATTTTAAAAGGAAAACATGAAATGCTTATTGGTAATGAACAATGAAATGCTAGGAACATTGTATTGGCAGTAACATTGTTTGATACAATTTTAGTTAGGGTTGATGCTTGATTGAAAGAATTATAAACACAGATTTTGCGTATTAAAATGTAATTTGACTGAATTTGCATAGAAAAGCTTCCGAAAGAGT